>BGPR01008996.1:0-60186 GCA_013235015.1 Araneus ventricosus | reverse complement strand
TGAAAATGATAGGTGTAAATATTACAATAGTAAGTGTGAAATGAATAGCTGTCACATCTTCCAAACTAAATTTTAAATTATTGTTGTTGAAAGAATAAGTTGAAGATTAGCCCAAAAAATATTTAACCAAATTATGAAGGAAAACGTATTGCATTTATGTCTCCATCGTTATGCAAAATTATGGATTTCAGTGCCAATAATTTTCCTTTACTATTAATTATATCGATCTTATGCATTCAGATATGGATAAAAGAATATTCTCAGCATAAAAATAAAACTTTGTGAAAAAAATAATTTTCATCGATCTAATATAAAATTATCTTCATCAATAGAATAATCTTACCAATCCTGTGATAAAGCAGAGAAATCGGATGTTCTTTTACTGAAAACAGATTTGAAACGGGATGGACCTGAATGCACAGAATATGCTTAACGATAATCATAGATTGGATTCCGCTGTGACGTCGCAAACACGTGATAAACCTAATTGTACATGAAACGGTATAGCCTCTATGCGAAGAATACGGGGTGTCCGAGAATTGTTAGACATATATCAAAAATTAATAAAAAAAACTAATAATGTTACAACCACGGTTTTTCTTTTAAATGAGAGCGCATTTTAAAAAGTTTTTTAAAGATAGGTGGCGTACCATTACGACGTTCTAAATTTTCTACAGCCAGAGATTTCCATTCGCAATGGCTGCCGATCAGCAAAAGCCGATTCGCGTTTTATGTTTCCTTGAATGTTCGCTTCAGTTTTCGAATTACAAATGATGATATCTTCCTAGGTTCGGAGGAAGTGTATTAAAAATGCTCTTTAATGGACAGTTTCAGTTTATTTTCTGTGTCAATGTGATACAAAACTATGAATAATACTGTCAGGAAAATTTTGTCACTTGAGATTTAATAAAATGGAAAACTTTATGTAAAAAATGGCAAATTTAGAGCAAATAGCACAACACTCTAGCAGAAATTCTTATCCAAATATTCAAATTCTTTCTCTACATAGAAGCACTTACAGCTGTGGTGAAGGCAATTAACTAGGAAATAAGAATTACATTTAGAGAAAAGTTATGGTAGGTCAAATATTCTCTTATTCAAAATATCACAAAATGCTTAGATATAAACAAATTTAAGCAGCTGTAAATAAAAACTATCTACATCAGAACTATATCTGCATTTCATTACCTTTATAATGCTTAAAGTAACATGTGTTCAAAATTTCAAGGTAGTATAATTATAATCTTCAGAGATATCATGTTTTGCATAACTAACTTTTGACAAAATAAAAGTTTTTCAAAATACGCATTTAAAGTTTTCATTTGTTTTTCATTAAATATATATTAATTAAACTTCCTTTACAATTCAACACATTTGTAGGACATACATTCTTCATTCACAATCTTATCTCTTTTTTCATTCTGACAGCCCGTAATTTTTTAACTACATTTTTTGTCCCTGCCGTAGACTGACTCTTAGAAGTAACGATTCTCTGTTTATATAAGTTAAGATATAGTTTCAAAGTATATATTGACCAGAAACTATTCCTAGATAATGGAATACTCCTGTAAGACCCTAAAAATCCATCATTAAGTTGTAATACAGCTATTGATGTCCCAAAACGTGAAGTTCGTAACTCGACAAATATGCATTTTAGCAAAATTGTCCACAGAATATTGTTAAAACTCAAAAACTTATTTAAATTGATGTGGCTTGCAGATAGAGTATATTACACATTTAAATAAGTAAAAATAAATTAATTTATTATTCAGAGTGCTGTGTATTTGGTAAAACGATGGAAAATAGATAATTTCTGGTTTCGATTTTAGCCACCGTGTTTTATAAAAATTTCTATTACTCCATTTCTATTTATCTTGAAAATAAAATTAATCCAAATTTAGAAAGCTAAATAAATGGGCTTTAAAATAAAACTATAAAGAAAATGTGAATTTCGACCCAAAACCGTCTTTCGAACGTACTCAAATACCTTAAAGAGCGTAAATTTCCCTACAAATACACGATTTAGTTTTTCTTCTAGCTTTAATAGTTTCACAGATAATGGCACTCAAAAATCTTTGTCTTGCACTTTACTATGAAGTCACGGACTTTGATCTCCTGCAAAATGAGCAAAAGATAACGATATTAAATTGGCTTGGCGCATTTGATATTTACACATGAACTTGAACTGACTCCGAAATGTATTTCATTTTTTTAATAAATAAAATTTTTCAGTAAAATTTCACCATACAAAAGCTTGTATAGTTTTCATAAAATATATTTAATATTTTCCTTAATTTTTAGCCTTCCAGTCTTCTTTTAATTTTGCTTTGAATTCCATCGCCATGGTAACTATATTAAGAGCCGTATAGTTTCAGAAGACAGGAAGGATAAATCTCTTTTTTCGCTTATGTTTTCAATTCAATTTCGGAAGAACATGTTCCGCTAAACATACAGCTTAAAAACAATCAACAAGAAAAAGTAGAATAAATTAAAAATTTATTAATATAACTAAATATTTCCATTACCTAAAATTCCTGTTTTCCCTCCCTCTGTTCTGTCTTTTCGAATATACCTGGCGCCATGGTTCTAGAGTTTCTTTAAAAAAATTTCTGATTACTTATTTTAACAGAAAGTTAGCATGGGATTGTGATAGCTTGAGGACATTTTTTTTTCTATATTCCGTGCATGGGATAAGTTTATTTTTATAATGACTGTTATTATTAACAGCTATATGTCTAAGATTTTTAAATCAATCTTATTAGCGCTTTTATGTTATGTTTGGTTTTCATTTTTCTGTTTTCTATTCTTCTGTTTTTCTGTTTTCTATTCTTCTTTTTTTCTGTTTTCTATTCTTCTGTTTTGTCTTTTCGAATATAGATGGCACCATGGTTCTAGTGATTCTTAAAAGAATTTGGTTATTTCATATTTTCGTGGGATTGTGATAGCGTGGGGACATTTACTTTCTATATTCTAGGCATGGGGTAAGATTATTTTTATAATGACTGTTATTATTAATAGCCAGATGGCTAATATTTTTAAACCGATCTTATTAGCGTTTTTATGTATGCATTTGGTTTTCCTTTTTCTTTAAAAATAATGCTTTTTCGCTGTAAAGATCTCCTTTGTCTTTTGTTGGGAAATTTCGGGCTAAGAGAAGCAATATTTGGCGTAATGCAAGCTTCTTACATAAACATTTCCCAATTATTTGGAATCCACTTCGAATAAAGTCCTTAGCCCTTGATAAATAGGACTAGAAAGGATTCCTTGTTTCTTTAATTCGATTCCCTCTGAGTTTATCTTAGTTTTTTGGACTTCTTTGTGAGTAATAGATCCTAAACATTCTATATTGTACAGCATCCGGAAAACAAATACTTAATTCAACATATAAAACCGTTGTTTACGATGAAAATTGCATAGCAAGTTGGGGATATTGCATCTTCCATACCTAATACTCTTCTGTTTATACCTAAGAATATTTTTCTTCATTATATGAATCTTGCTTTGTAGTTAATCTTTATTGAGTTTCAATGAGATTTCATCTTTCTCCAAACCAAGTTCTTCAAAAACAGAGAAACTCAAAATTTTAGCAATCCGTATTATCGAGAAAAATTGCTTTTTAGTAACATCACTGACCCGCAAATATAGAAAAATGTGAAAACTGACAAAAGTTAAAAGAATGTTTTGAATTCCCAGTTTACTGCTAGCCTTCTGCGAGGGCAAATCATTTGTTAGAGCCGACAAAGTAAAACTGAAATCGAATTTTTTATCTCCCAAACAGTTGTTTTCCTTTTGAATCTCGGCTTTTGAAAACAAAAATGTGTCACGAGTAACGTGTAATAAAAAGAAGAACGAAATTTTGGCTGGAAAATCATGATAGAAATTCCTTGTTCCGACAGTATTGAAACTGAGTTCTTTTCAGAAAAGAATTGTTTTTTGGAACTCTTTACAATCTAGAAACCAACTTCTCTGGCAACAAAACGGTAAGCATTTCTCGCATGTATGTTGTATGATTGAAATACGCATTATTTTCACAGAAATGGATTGTTTTTGTTCCAAACACGGTATTTTGAGCCATCTACTGTGTGGGCAAAATAAAATTCTGTTATTTGTTTGGAATTTGCTTTTTCGTTGGAAATTGCAAACTGAAGATATATCCAAGGTGATTGTGGTCCGGATACTACAAGGATTTTAGATTTTTTCGTTCTCAATTTCGGAACATCAGGATTTGTGAAATATGCTAACTCATCATATTACTTAAGTATTCTTTCTGAAGATTATCATTCAGAGGTTGATTACGTAGATGAATATGTCACAGAATGTAGACCATCCTTAAACATTGATACCGTAGATGTTGTACAGACTATGAATTGTTATTTATTTTCATGAAACAGAAATTAAAGTTTGTGAGAAGGCTACACAGTACCCTAAAAATGACAAAAATATCGAAATTTTTTTTTGCATTTTTCGATGGCCCATACGATTGGGAAACTTAACTTCAAATTTTGGATCAAATATCAAAATAGTTTTAAAGATTTTAAAGTTTTCTGAGTGTTGAAAGTCTCAAAATTTGACAGAGTGGTTAGTTTCGTTTTCATTTTGAAGCATTTTTCCATTCTTAAAATAAATTAATTAAAAATATTTTGTAAATAAATCAATTCCTTGGGTGAAATGGTAATCATAACTTCGTTGTTCACTACCCAAATCGTTTCTGTTTGTTTATATTCTGCGTTCTTATTGAGTTCTCATTACTAACTAACTGATATTCATAAAAACGGCATTTTCAAGATCAATATTAATTTTTACACAAAGTTTATTTTATTTAGAAGCTTTGCAGTACAATATTATTGTTTTTTATTCATTTTTCTGGTGAGAAAATGCCACTATCGAAAAGTTATCGACTCGTTAAGAGACAAAATGTTTTGAAAAGCTGGCAGACTAATTACATAATATTTCAAATTAGAAAAAAATATTCAATCATATTGCGTTAAAATAGTGTTTTAGTGCATTTTATAAGATGGAAAATAACATAATAAAAAATTAGAGCTCTACAAACATTATTAATTTTGGTTTCATGCCTTTACAAACTTTAAATTCATTTTTCTCAGATTTTTATTTTTGGCGATGCAAGTGTTTTCTATTCCCTAAGGCTTTTTTTCTGTTCAAGATAAGAGTCTTGAAATTTTTTGTAGATACTTTCATATATATGTTCTATAAGAATTAGCATGGATTTAGGCCTGAGAGTTCTAGTTATTTTTAAAAAAAGTTCAAAGTTGATATTTTTAGAATTTTCATGTTTTTTCAGGTTTTTTCACAAAAAATAACTATCAAAAATTAAAAAAGAGTCAGATCATCAATCCCATGCTAACTTTTGTTCCCAAGAATACAAGAAATTTAATTCACTTGAAATAACTAAAAAATATTGAAAATTGAGAATTTTATAAGAGTTTAAAAAAACTTTAAAAATTTCAATTTTTTAAATTTTAAAATAATAGCGTTTGATAAAATGACGTTTTTAAATCGGAATCTATTTATTAATATAATCCAAAAATAAAGTCAATTATTTATTTTATTATTACTGTCTCCAAAAAAAAAGTTTTGAAAAAGGGTACTGTATAGCCTTAAAAAGTTGATTTCGAAAGGCTTTTAGTAAAGATTTTAAATGAATAAATGGACAGTATACCGAATTCTGTGCATTTTGTAAGTCCTTCTCTTTCATTCATGCGCATTCTTTATGATTGAATGAAAGGTAAAATGAGATGTTAGTATTTACATCTAAATGTATTACTGATCATTCTCAACTTTTAGTTGTTCACAAATAAAGTTTGAATGGAGCTTCCTTCGCATAATCCCATCACTCGAGAAAATAAGCATAATATAGCAGTAATTTTTTTTAAATATTCAGAAACAAAAAAAGTAACTACATAAAATTATCTAATAAACCATAAATAAAATTGTACCAAAGATTTTTTTAATTTTTTTTATTTCCCTAATAAAATTATCCAGAAATAGGTGTGCATGCATGTATTTATGTGCAATACATTATATTCTAAACTATTTGAAATTAAGTCGGATACTTACTCCACTCTTGTTTTCAGGATATTTGAAATGGATTTGTAATCCACGCAAGGATATTCTATATATATATAGTTATTTTCTTAATCGAAATGACAGGAAATTTAGTTTAAAAATATTATTTTTATAATTTAATTTACAAATGATAAGCGTTGCCTTTTATAGATATGACTTTTTGAAACTGCAAGAAGGTTATTTTGGGACTTAACTTGTATTTCTGAACAGGGGTTAAAAGAACAGGCCCATCCTTATCTACATTTTTTACACCACACTTGTGGAAGGATGTTTGTACCCGATGGATTCAACGTGCATTATTTCTCTGTGTTATGTAAGCTTGCTTTTGTTGTTGTTAAAGAAGGAATACCTTTAACTCTTAAATCACAAAAATGTTCAATGATTTGACCAAATTTAGAAATTAATTAAGATTGTTTTTAGGCATTAAAAAGCGAAGCCTTCAATACATAGACAAAGAACTACCGGGGCATTTATCCTTCACACCACACTTCTCTATTTTATACCGTAATCCTGTTTTATGGTGAGAAGGGATATCTCTAACAGCTATCATCAACGGAATGTCCTTCGTCTCATTTCAGGCTTCCTCATGGCCTCCTCTCAAACCCGGGAATTCATTAAAACAACATGCTTTTTCGTCCTCCGAGGAAGTGACCAGGATCACTTCTTTTGATGAAAACAGTGATTGGATCGCCTTTAGGGGAGAAAATAATATCCTAAGTAGATGAAGATAAGAAAGAGGAAGCTTTGCAGGGACACCTAACGATCCTGCCTTGAGAAACATGCACACACAGTAGCTATAATCTGTCGTTTAATGTTAGATCAAGGTTGTGTGTCTTGCTCTACACGCTAGGAAATTGACGACTTTGGGACTTGCTGCTTGTTTAGGACGGTGTGAGTGGGTATATTTCCTACATTTGAATACCTGCCTCTGTGCTAAAGAGGTTTCTAGTCTATGTTAATCCGTAATCTCGGACAAGTATGGAGTTATCCTCTTTAGTAGAAGTTTTATTTCTGTTAGTTTAAATCACAAAGTACATGAAAGCTATTTGGAGACGGTCTTCATAATTTTAAACATTGGTCAGATGACGAGGACGGCACCTATGCCGGCAGCCATTCTCTGAATTTCCACGCCATTCAGCTTACGTCCCATCGACGAATTTTACGTGTAGAAGGCGTAGTACAAGTTGGTACTTAGTTAAAATAGGGTCATGAATTCAAAACTAACAAAAAAGACGAATGCGTTTCGAAAGATTGAAAGGAAATGGATAAAATAAAAATTAAAATAAAAGTTTTTAAATAGTTCATCTTTTTTCCTTGTCATAAAGTATAGAATATCCTAACTGAAATTATCTTCATTTTAGTGCCGTTTCAGTGCCGTTTGATTTAGCCGTATAAGCGCGTAGCAAAGTACTCAGTTAAAAATTCCATCTCAACACCATTTTGTGGAAGAATTTCATTGGTCAGTTTACAGAAATTTCTTACCATTCTATGAACCTCTTCTTCCTATAAACAATTCCTCTCTCCCAGCCTAATTCATATTTAAAGTTCTAATCTAATATTTAAAGTGTTTGATGAAAATATATTGTCTACACCAAAATGTATTTCTGATCATCCTCAACTTTCAATTGTTAGTAAAGAAAAATATAAGCACAATCGGTGTCAAAACTTAGGAACATTCAGGAAAAACTATCTAACCGTGACAGCTATTTTTAAAAAAAAGGTTGAAAAACCAGAAATTATGTAACTTTGTGAAATTATGTAGTGAAACACAAGTAAATTTTCAATATTTTTCAATGACATTGTTTGTTACACTAATGATTGATACTCATACATATACTTTGAATGCATAGTTCGTATCAAACATAGTTTGAAAATCCATGTTTATTTATATGTATACTACATCAAACATATCAATATCTCCGAGTTTTACCCTTCGGCAACTTTCCCAATTTTTTAGAACGGCGAGCATTCTTTTTGTTACTGTAAATATGTGTATATTTCACTACTAATAAATAGTTACCACACACATTCTGATTAAGGCTCACAGCTCATCATTTGTATATCTATATTTTGTTGGATTTTTAACTGTTCTGCAAGTGAAATAAACATTGGTTCTGTTTGATTGACTGTTATCCAAAAAAGAATGTTCGAAAGGAAAGAAAAACCTTTTCTAAATTTCAAATATGTGTGAAAGTAAAAAGTAAAGATTTAATCGAACTTCAAATTGAAGAAAAGATCTGCAATGTGTTTTTAAATATATTCCCCAATCTTTAATGGGAAATGACAGACACTGAGACTTTACATTATATTCGACAGAAACACATTCTCTGCCATATTGAATGCTTTCATCAACTTCTTCTTCTCAACCTTTCACTACTTCCAGAAACTTCTGATAAAATATTTCTTAAGCTTTCACAAAGTCTTTCCATTACGAATATGGAAATAAAATACATTTTTTTTTTCGTTTCTCTTAAAACTTTCTGACACCTGTCATTTAAATACTGAGACAATGTCGTTTTCCTGAAACTTCATCTCGGGAAACGCTGCAGGAAATAAAATAAAAGACTTTTTCGCGTTATATTCTGGTATTTTTTCTGACTTAAATTTCTTTTGCATCCAGTAGTGTCTTTCTACTTCTATAGAAGACTCAATAGAAAGAAATGCTTCGGATATAAATTCTAAAAAAAATCCAAATATGAGATGCTCTTCTATATTTAGATCTTCCTCTCATGAATTCTAGAATCTGAGTATTCAACAATGAAACAGAAATATAAAACTAAATATTTCTCATGCCGAAATGTATTGGTTGGGGGTTTCTTTTCATGTTCTTGGGTAAGTTTGCAGTAGGAAACATGTCTTTTCGTTTGATACAAAATAAAAGAATACCGAAGAAGAAAACTCACATTCGGCTTTATACTCTTTTACAAAAGTAAGATTTTTTAAAACTTTTGAACTCAGAATACTTCGCGAAGTACATTTCACGATCGTGCCAACTAGCAATTCATGTACTAGTTAAGAAATAAAATAATCACGAAATTTTCAAGAATTAATATAAATAATTTTCTGCGGAATTATCTATATTAATCACTAATTTCGCTACCTCTAATTTTTAACCTCTTCTTTTTTTTCTACCGAAAATTTGCCTAAAAGCATGAAAAATTAAAGAAAAAACTTCAATCAATACATTACAGCCGTACATTATACTGATCAGTCGAAAACCCATTGCAAATCTCGGTAGCCTAAAGATAATGAAAAATGGTCTGTAATAAATATTTACGATATATTCTGATCAGCAGTATACTGTCGATATATCTGACAGTTTATAGCACATAATATTTTACATGTTGCATTTTGTTTGTAGAGCAATTCAGAAGAAAATTAAAATGTTTTACTTTGGGATGTCAGATTCCTGACGTCTTTGATATTTTTTTTTAAATTACAAATCAACAGGTGTTTCTGTATCATATTCAAGACACAATTGTTAGCGGTTAAAGTTCTGCGATATTTGTAAATGATGATAAAAAAATCTATGAATACTTTTATCCATTCTATGAATACTTTTAAAAAGAAATTAATAATGTTAGAAAAATCGTTTGGCACCAACGTATTTGAAAAATTAATAGAAATACAATGGCAACACCACATTATTTTTTCTGTTTTGTGGACGTTTTCTAGCAACGACGAAAAAAATGGTTTTGAGAATCCGATGTTATTTAAGTGGTGTAAATTGACTGTAAATATTTCGTGTTTTAAAAATGTATATTTTTTGTGCAAGTCGAGAAAAAATATGATGATTAGAAGGAAGATATCATCGTACATATCTACCGTTCGAAATACAGTACAGTACTAACAATTTTTCCCAACACTTTTCTTATATTAATGATGAACTTTTAGTATTAGTCAAAAATCGATCAGAGTAAAATCGTAAGTTAAATTTCCATAACTTTTGTAAATTATGCTATTTGTTTAACAAAGGCATCCTTTAGTTTAACAATACTCTTCCATAGAGAAACCATTTTCATTGTTCCTAAAATCGTTCTTCCGAATGTCGTTGTGCTGAATGCTTAAATAACTAGCATACTCTTTTAATCATTATTCAAACGAAGGCAATTACCCATTTACTGTAAATGAAGAAAAAAATCCCAGAATTCCGTCAATTAGCAAAGCTTGTCTTCTTCGAAGAATCCATGAAAGAGATCAGACGACAATAATAATAATGAAAAAAGCGGATCCACAACTGATTCAAAACACGACTTTTATTTCCAAAGCATCTCTTCTTAACTGCAACCGTAACTTTCTTCCGTTGAATGAGAAGCAGTTAACCGATAAATTCGACAAGAATGGGAGGAAGAAGAAAGCTGCAATGGAAGAATAAAAAAGCAATCGGAATTCTTCTTTGTTGCTGGAAGTTAGCGGAGATTGAAACAATCTGTAATTGCAAATGCAGATGCAATTCTGAATGGTAAATGTATGTTGGGGAACTTTCTTAGGGATAGATTTTTCCCTTGTGAATAAGATCATGGCGAAGAACGTAAATTAGACTTTCTTTTAGAGAAATAGAGTGGAATGAAAATGGCGGGAAACTTGGCTCAATTTGAGATAGTCGATTCGTTAGAGGATGTCAAAATAGTTTTCAGATTAAGTGTGAAATCGTTCTTTTAAATTGAATGGGAATCTTTTTCAGCTGTGTAATAGAAGAAAAAATAACCTGCTCTTTTTAAAATTTGAATTTCAAAATTTATACATTTTCAGTTGAGTCAATTAATGTATCGGTACTAGCATAGAAGTTATCGTAACTAATTGCTTCACTGTATTACACCTCGCGCACTTTCTTTTTTTGTTATCTTACATGTAATTCTGTGATATGTTGCTATACTTACATTCCGTGCAATTTCTTCAGTAGAAAAATGTGCATTGTTTAGCGCTTGGTAGTTTTAATGTAATGTATGGAAACGTTTTTGAAGTTTCTGCTTAGACTTCGAATTATTTTGCGGAATGTACTGTAGAAATGTGAAGGGAGGTCTTCATGCCCATATCATATTGTGCGCTGTTTTATAAAATGCCAAGACTTTTTCAACACAATGCTTGATGTACATGTTTATTAACTCACTTATAAAAAAATAACAAGTAATATAGCAAATCATTTACATAAAATGAGATAAATATAATATTCACTCAAAAAACATTTTTGCAAGTTTGATTCAACTTTGTGTAATAATGCTAACGATCACGAATATTTCAAAAATTAATAGAAAACTATATTAAATAAATATGACAAAGTTTAAAAACTACAGTCATATCCCGGTTTAATGAACCCGTGATATAACGATTCCTCAGTTACAACCAACTTTTCAAACTGTCCCAACCGAACCCTTATACCATTAATGCATTTTCAGATGCTTGTAACGATTTTCAAAAGCTATCAATTCAGATAAAGTGAACCAAAATTTCCGCTTTCCAAGCTTGGTTTTAGCTCTTTAACGAAAAAACACTAATTCTTTTTATACTTTAGAGAAATAAATGTAAGTTTAATTAATTTAATTGTTTAAATTTTAAAAACAAATATTTTTTCTAATTTAATATAACCCATTGCTTATTAAAATTTTGTGTAATTCATTTGCTCATCACAGAAATGCAAGGACTATAGGAAATCATGTTCAGCCAATATTTGGAAAATCGGATATAGGGAACCTTCGGTTACAGCGAACTTCTGGATCGGTCCGTTGAGAGTTCGTTATAACGGGATTTCATTGTAGTTGAAAGAGAACCCAAAAATACTTAATTAAATATATAGAGTAAGAGATAGAGTTATATTATCAAACAAAATGTAAAACAAAACTAAACAATCATTCGAAACAGAAAAATTATTTTTAACGTTATTATAAATAACATTTGCACTGCACAATGGGCAGCAGATTTAAAAGTTAAATTTATGCTCGTCACTAAATTTTTATCATGAGAACGTATCTAGATTCAATTAAAATAATTATGATTTCTTACATCACATTCACCATATTTCTTAGTTATAAAAATATGTTGAAAGTTTTCAGCAAATTTCTCAAGAACTGAATAAGCAAATGGGATTGTTCTATACTCTGCTTTCTTGTATATTTGTGTCGGATAATTCCCCTTTGTCAAAGTGGGTCTAAAATTTGATACACACTGTTAAGAATTTGTAATACCGTTTCCCTGGTTTTATGGTAGGAGAGAGAGATTTATAGAGATTCTTGCTGGATGCGAAGCCAATGTTCCCTTACCTTGGCGACATAAATGAAGGCTCTAGAAAATGCAAGAATTATGGTCGTCTCTCTCGCTTAGGAACCTAGATCTGGAGACTGTTCTGGAGAATTAAACGTGACTTCAAGCCTTGTCGGAAAGATATATATAACCGGGGTGCTCAAACGAATTAATCTCTTTGGAATTTTGTTCGCAGTGCGAGCTGGTAAGTTGAGAGATATTGATAGTGATGTTAGTTTTAATTATTAGTGATTAGCTGTCTACTTGTGTTGTTAATTTCTACAAGTGTTGTTCTTTGTGCACATCGTGTTTTCTGGAATATTCGTGGAATAAAGCTCCGTTTTTCATTATCCGGGTCGCTGTACTACACTCACCGCACACCAACTGGACGATTTTCTGCAGTTTTGGTATTCATCAAATAAGAAATTTCTTTTATTTAGTTGTTGTATTTCTAAATTATCGCGTTCTGAGACACACGAACAAATAGACTGACAAACCAGCAACCGTTTAACGTATATGGTCCAAAATTTAAAACCGAGCTACAATTCTGCTTATAAAACCATATGGCAAATTTCATCCGTCTAGAACATCCGGCAGAATTGAACGCTTACTGTCATTTTCAATTACCATGTACGCAAGCGCATAGACGGAGAGATAGACGGATTTCTCGTTGATGGATTTAATCCAAAATTTTACAGGAATTTGCAATTTTGGTGTAAGACCGCATACCAAACTTCATTTGTTTAGCTTGTGTTTCTGAGTAATTGTGGTCGTAGACAAACAAACATAATTCCAAAAATGTTTTTTTGAATCCATAGATGTCTCAAACGTGTAGATTCATCAAAACATCGAGGCCGAATTTTTTCGACGCTTTAATTTTCATATTCAAGAATTTAAAAACAATTAAAATTTTATATACTTACAATGATACGAGGGTAAGTCATTAAGTAAGTCACGAAAGAGAAGAAAAAAATAATTTACCATGATAATCACCTAGAAACAATTTTATTTTTCAACATAATCCCCACCAATATTAATGCAATTATTCCATCGTTTTATCAGCTCCCCAATTCCGGCTGCATAAAATTCTTTGGGTTGCTGTCTCATCCACAGTACGACTTCGTGCTGAACGTCGTTATCATCTGCAAAGTGTTTGTCTCCGATATTTTTTTTTTAGTGGACCATACAGATGAAAATCGCTCGGGGCTAAGTCTGGTTGCTGTAGCACTAACCAACCAGACTTAGCCCTAAGCGATTTTCATCAGAAAATGTTTGCTGTTAAGCAATTCTAAGAAAATGACGAAATTAATGGGGGATTTGGATTATTTGTAAAGTGACTGCTATATGTTAAATTATTTCACACAACTGTTTTCATGTATGCGGAGAAGCTTTCCAATGTAGTTTTTTCGCCACATAATAAAAAAGATCATGAAGTTTTTTTATCACAAGTTACAAATCTTTACATTATTAATTTTTTTGTACAATTGTACAAAGCGACTTGTACTATGTAAAGCTTTAATTTGTAAAAAAGAATGAATCACGAATTAAGTTTATTTGTAAAGTCCTTATTCTTTTTAAATACTTAAGAAGGAACACATGTTTATATATAAAGTCAGAAATTTTTTCTGGGATTTATTTTTTGTTGCAATCGATGTAGAAACCAATAAGTAATGTTTGAATAAAGTTACGAATCCTTCCAACAAAGCAAATTTTCCGAAGCAATACTTTATTTTGTAGCAAACATGAATGATGCAATTTTTAAAGCAAACCACCGGTTAAATCTTTATTTTAGTATGAACATTAGCTTATACATTTAGTATCTTTTGATTTTTAAAAATTAGAAATGTAGAAGACAACCTAATAAAAGTTTACCTGAATTGTAATTTCCAAATAGATTGAAATTTCTATAAAATACACCATGAAATTTCTAGCACACATAAAATTCCTTATCAATTTTATTAGCTTGTACTTTGAAAATATTGGTTTACTTAATTTTTGTCTCTTTCTTCCAAAAGATCTCCAACCTCGGAGTTCTTAAACTGGTTTGTGAGTAGGTTTCGCCGAAATTCTAAAACTCTCAGGAAAATATATTTTATTACTTCTAATTGTCTTGAGAATCTGAACCTCTTAAGAAAAGACCGATTTCTAGGAATCTTTCCCAACGAATTGTTTCATGCGAGTTCACTTTTGAACGTGAGAAAAAGTGAAAATGGGAATTAACTGTGATGTTCAGCGTTCCTGTCTTTTTCAAATGAATAGGTTAATATTTGTTTGGTGATGTATGCATAACTAATAGAGATGTTCTCAGAAATAGTTTTATTTCATAAAGAGACGAGATTGATCAAAATGTACGGAAAAAACAATAACAAAGGGATAGACATGAGATCCAACCATACCCAGCTCATTTGAGAAATAGAGAGCAGTACTGGACCAAGTCTCAGAACACTCCCTGTTTGAGAAGCGACGGAGAATTATGAGCTCAGTAGATTCCAATCTACTCGAATAAAATATTTTAAAACTAATACTATTTAGGATTTAAAAAAATCATAATAAGCTAAAGGCCTCTTATACCTGCGAACTCTATCATAAAAAAGCAGCATAACACCATTATGATGGCTTTTCAGACTGGAATGAAAATTCCCTCCAATAGACCATGGGACCAAAAGTCAAATAAAAATTTCATATATAAATTACCAATTATTTCACAATCTGAGAAAATCGCGTAGGGTCAAGTATCCCTAGTTTTCCCTTCATGATAAGCAGCTCATAATTCAAGCAAAACAGTTTGCAACTATCTAAATGAAGCTTTTTAAAAACGAATAAATGGTTTCGAAAAATTAAATAAAATAGCAATTTATACTAAATTGCGACAGATAGTTACATCCAACTATAAAATTTTGCAATACTATAAAACCAATTTTGTGTGTAAAATGAATTTGTGTTAAATTATTTAGTCTAAGCTGATTTCTTTAACATTTTACCACTCGAATGAGATATTTAATTCCTTTTTCGATAATTTATCGGACAGAAAGTTCTTGGGAAGTAAAATGAAACTTCCCTCTTTTCTACAATTGCTTTCGTTTAATATCTTAGTTTGCGAGTTTTCGCAATCTTGGCGTAATTTAAACCATAGCAAATATTTTTAATGCCAGTATTGTCCTAAACAAACAACAAACCATTCAATAAACACATCACGAACAAACAAACATGTGTCCCTAAAACTGGCCACATTTACCTTTAACCATCATTTTCAATAAGGAAGCTAAACAAAGGTAATTATTTATTAGCTTAAGCTTTGAATATTTCAGTTTTAGATACAAGTAGGAAAAAGTTTCAAATCTAAATTATCTTTTTTAAACTGCTATTTAGTATCATATATTGTTTTCAAAGCTCGTTGTGCACTATCTCGCTTTTCTTGTAATTACTATTATTACCGTTTTATGTTCTTCAAACCCATTTATGGATTTAAGTACGGCCATTTAGGCGTTATTAGATTGGCTACAACATAGTTACACTGCACGCCCCGTTAACTTTCGAAGGCAATTCTCCATCGCATACTCAACTTCTGCTACCCATGCGGCACTATTTTTAATGGTTTTCGGCTGTAGCAAAACTTTAAAGTAAGAATATCTTGGATATAAGATGCATCAGAATTTAAGACACGACGAGTACGGTTGATTCTTCACGCTTATTAATTAAGGAAGCATTCGGCTCATTAAAGCAGAATTAGAGTGACTCAGAATTTCGTCGCTTGTGTCATTTTGCAGATTATGGACTTCTCTACTACTACTACGCCAAGTTACATCTCCGTTCCTATAGTTCCTAGAGCTTAGATGGCTCCTGATGAGTTTGAGATGGATTCGAGTGAAATTCGAAAAGTTTGGGATGATTCATTTTTTGTATTTAACATCTATGAGAGAAAATAGGGAGATGAAATATTTTAAAAAATTATCTGAAACAAAATTTAAATTGGTGAATATGATTTTTACAGCATACGAATGGAAATGATCGAATTTAAAGTTATCAGTTGGGATCTTACATACAAAGCATTAGGTAATTAAATATAGTAAAATATCAAAAAAAGAATCCAAATATACATATAAATATACAAAAACAAAACAGTAACTAAATATGTATTCTAGAATAACTTCACACGTGAAAAGGGAAGAACAAGTTTCAACATTTAAAAGAAACAAGAAAGCAAACAAACAAGAAAGGGGGTGTATTGTATAACAACGGATTCGGAAACCCTCCGCACTTTTGCGCATGCGCCGGGCGCAGTTATTTTCATCAAAATAGGGGGGAAGTGCAGAATGGAAGGGTGATGTTTACATTTTACTGAGCGTGATCTAACAAAGAATTCCGGAAATGCTCTTATTTGACTCATTGCCTTACACCCCTTTCCGGTGTAAAATCGTCCAAAAGTGGTAGTCTCGGAATCCGTTGCTGAACTATACTCGCATGACGAACGTAAATGCGTCTGCCGACACGTAACTTAACCACTTAAACACACACTCTTCTACGTGCAAGCTAATAAGGCTGAAAGAGTATTAGTTATTATGTTAATTAAGATACTTAAAAATCGTTATAAACTTATAATCTTTCATTTAATTAATATTTCTGAGACATAATGATGGATAGCACTCAAAGAAAGAAGAAAAGTCTTTCGGAGGAGTAAGATGATAACAATTTATTGAAAATATCAACAAAGCAAAATTTTCTTAGGAAATGGATATAAGCCTTTCCCTGTTTCTTCCCCCCGAATTCAAATTAAAAAAATAAACAACACTTTTTTTAAAAACACACTTTATTAGTGTACAAAAATAGTATTTTTTTAAAAATTTTAATTATTTTCTTACTTTCAGTTTCTTCTTTATAAATCATTATTATAAATATCACAGTATCTTGTAATCAATTTCACTCTTATTCACTGCCAAATGAAGTCACTCGTATGGAATCAGAATTTAATTAAATTAATCGATTAACTAATAATTCAGTTCTGAAAATATCTAAAACTGGTGTTGTCATCCATAAAACAAATGTACAAATTTTTTAATTGTAGCACATCAGGAAGTGAATAGAAAATCTATTAAAAAGTTCCATCTTTACAAACATGAAACAACTCAAGCTAAATAAAAGTGTGTAAAAAATATTTTGACATTTAATCCTTCGGCAATCTAAAGTTCAAATTTTGTTTTCCCTAAATGTGCAACTATATGTGTTCCATTTAAGCTGTTAATCAATTATTTTTGAGTTTTAAAGGCATCTTTAAAATTGGATAATATATCTCTAATGTGCACTAACCGTTACCGTCAAACAAGAAAATAAAGCCGTTTAGTTTCTTTTATCTATCTCCGTGACGAAACTATCCGAAGAGGACGGAAAAAATGATCGATGAGAACCATGCATAGAGAAAGAAAGCAATCTCAAAAACTCTCATAAAAGTTGCAGAGTTGTATCTTCTGTTGCGTGTAACTTATAGGGTTTAGAGCAATAAAAATGAACAATAAACCATCCTTTATACTTACTACTAGAAGGAAAAAACTGGGTCATAAAATCATAATTTCTTCTTACCGATATTTCCTCTCTTGTCCATAACACCACGTTTTTATTTCGAACCAAATCCTTACAATAAAACTCACTGTCCGACGCTTTGGGTACCTCAGATGAAATAAAACATTTATTGGTTCTGGAGATGATGTTCAGGTATGTGATGGGTTTTCGACTTGCAAGAGCCCACAAAACTTTTAGACTTCGGTAGTTCAGAATCTATCAGTCTTTCTGAAAAAATAGACAAATAAATAAATATGAACATCTCAATGGAGGACTTCTTCTGTGGATTGCGATCTCATTACGATTCTAAGCTAAAACTGTAACCAGGTCTTATTCTGTAAGGTTATTCTGTCAGTTGTTGGCAAATCTGTTAAGAAAATAATCTTGTGTTAAAAGTATTTTGTCAAATTTCACAACTGAAATTGAATTTCCTTTCAGTTATTTTTAACTAATTATTTTTAAAATTATTTCCTAACTTCGTGGTCATAGCAAATTTTTTTTCTAATGCAAATGGAGTATCGAAATTTTTTTCTACTTAAAAAGGTGTCGCGAAAGGAAAAGGTTTAAGAAATACCACTTTATAACGTGTAGTTATTTTCATGCGAATTAATCGAAATCAGAATATTTAATTTCTTGTAATATCATTAAAATAAGATATCCTACATTTTTTACTAAAAAAAGCTGAAAAAGATTATTTAGCTTTAAAAAATGTAACTTTAATTGAAATAAATAAATAAAGACAATATATTTTTTCATAGATATCAGTTGGATATTTTTTCAAAACAGTTCCATTTTATAATGAAAACCGCAAATAATAGCAAAATTTCTTAAATGAGATAACCACCAGTGGAATTATTCGAAGCATTTCACACTGAAAATAATTTCTTAGACAGTTTATTAAATTTCAGTTCATTAAGACTCTATGACCGTGAATGTTACTTAACTATTTAAACCCGAGGCGACTTTTTTCTTCTAGCTCCTTTAAAACCGGGAAATTTTGGGAGGAAGCGACATGAATTGGACTCTCCCAACCTGGGTGGTCAATTACCACCCCCTTCTATAACCTTCCCTTAAGGCACACGGAAATGGGCTGCTGTTTGCAAGGATAATTGGACCCCCTACCGCGCTTGTCTCCTAAGCGATCTCAGAAAATCACCTCCCCTCAAAAGAAGCCAACCGCCTCAGACCGGCCTTCTTCGCTGTTAAAGAGAAATTTTTAGACCTCCCCGGACTGCCTCGCTCTGTGTCAGAGGGTTAATAGAAAGCACGAGAGATTATTGGAGAAGGAAGCTTTCTGTTAAAGGCTTGATACATGTTTATATGTTCTTATATCTGTTGTATGATGCGTGTTGAAACAACAATATTGTTGAATGAATGTTGAAACAGAAACTTACAAAAACTGTCTTCAGGACAATAATTAGCCGATTTCAGTTGAAACTGCTGAAGGGGAATTGGAACCCTAAGTCCGTTAACCCTAAACCTCTTATTTCGATTCACCTTTTTTCAAAATCTGTTATAGATTCATGTTTGAAATATTTTACACAAGTAAAATACATCTTTCTCATTATACTAAAATGATTTTTTTTAAATTTTATAAAATTTATTTTTTACAAATTTTTTTTGTGACGAAACAAAAAAATGTTAAATTCGCCACTTCGATGATCCTTTCCTCAAAATCAGATATAGATGCATGCTTGGAATCTTTTATAGAAGTAAAGTATTCCTTTATCATTATACTGAAATGAGCTTTTGGTTAATTTTTAATTTTTTTAAATTTAAAAAATATTTATATACACATATTGAAATTTTACCCTATTTTGAGACAAAAAAATTATAAAAAATAAAATTTGAATTTAAAAAAAACAATTTCTGTATAATGAGAAAGATGCACTTTACATATATAAAAGATTTCAAACACAAATCTATAACAGATTTTGAGGAAAGGTACATTGAAGTAACAGGTTAGGGTTAACGGACTTAGGGTTCAAACTCTCCTGAATGAAACGGTTGAGTAGCAATAGGATACTCAATTTTCTTTTCAGAGGAATGACTCATGAATTATGTGAGAAAAGGACAAATATTCACCAATTTTCTAACGCAAAGCAGCAGACAAAATTTTGACGAAAAAAACAAAAATTTGAAGAGTACATTTAGGATATGTTTTACCTAAGTTTCTTTACAAAAGTTTCGACCCATTTCTACCGGATCTATCAACGAGTAAAAACCGAGATAGTAGCATTTAATTTAATATCATTTGCAAAAAGTAATTTTAGATAACAAAGATGATGTAATTTAATTTATTTTAAGTTAAATCTATTGATGGATATCTCACGCATTTTGAGGAGACCTGAATTCTCTGAATTTATTTTATTTTAATCAATTATGAGATAAAATATAAAGATGAGATGTGCTTCTTTCTTTTGAAAAAATAGCATCGAAATATTTTTATTGATACTGAAATAATTGTATTGCCTGAAAATAATATTAACCCGATGAAGCAGATTCATATTAAAAATCACTGCATTACAACATTTTTCAAACGTCAAATATAATTGCGCATGCCAACTAAAATCTAAAATAATACTGTACTGTTCAGCAACGGATTCCGAGACAACCACTTTTTTATGAATTTACACCGTAAATGGGTGTCAGACAATGAGTCATACGAGCGCATTTCCGGAGTTCTTTGTTAGATCACAATCAGTAAAATGTAAACATCACACTTCCATTCTTCACTTTCCCCCTATTTTGAGGGAAATAACTCCGCCCTTCGCATGCGCAAAAGCGCGGAGGGTTTCCGAATCCGTTGCTAAACAATAAATACATTGTCTTACGCTGTACTGTGACGTCATGTCCTTTAACCGGATACAATGATGATGTGTTCGAGACCCGACTCCATTGTAGCTCCGCATTCCAGATTGGTCTGGTGGTAAGTACATCTCTTTCTCGACATGTAAGCCTCTGTAAAATTACTCAAACTTCGGAGATAAAACACATTTATTTCACCGTAATTTAAAAATACGCGGCTTTGTCTCAAAAAAGAAATTATAATAGATCTCCTGAAAAGTAGTTTAGTTAAAAAATAATCAAAAAACAAAATTTTAGCTTGGATCACGTAAAGAAAAAATTCGACGTAAACCTGATAATCATTTTCAGTATATCTGTTTTCTACACGGGTGTCAGCCGAGCATTGTTCTTTTTAAAATATACGTACAACTCACTAATGAGGATGGTACCCCTAACCATTAAAATTCAATAGATTAATAAATTTCTAATCTCTCTTAACATGTTTATGAAATGTAAACGGATTACGTTCGAAAATTAACGAGGTTCGTAATTTCGTCATACAGCAGAATTTTGACATGTTCATATTGTAGGAAACTTTGTTTCAACAGAGGCACACAGTGTGGATCGCTAATTATCGTTTATATGTATAGAAACGAAAGAATTAGTTAATTCACGCATCACTTGAAATTCACTGCCATTTGCATAAAATCGAGCTTCCATAACAATTGCGTTCCAACTCCAGGTTTGGAGGAAACAGACACAACTATTGTGGAGTTAAAAATTGGAAACTACTCACCACTTTGAAATTATTTCTGCTTATGCGCGACCAGGAACTAGGGATGGTTTTCAATCAGAGGATCTAAAAAAAAAAACTTTTTATTTTGGCCGAAACGCCATCATTGCGGGCGATTTTAAGGCCGTTTACATTAATAGGTATAATTATAATGCTACAATATAGGTAGAGTTGTCATAATTGCCAGGCGTTGATACTGCACGTTTAAGTTCTAAATAAATAAAACTTGAAAAATGTAGTTAGGTAATTGTTTTTTTTTGCTCTGATTAAAAAAACAATAAAGTTTACGCAATCTAATAAAATAAACACGAAGATGCGTAGAATAATAATAATAATAAATGCAAGGTTATTCCTTTTTAGCGCAGTCATATTTTAAAGTTGATTTGATTTTCTTAATTATATCATTTTTTTCTTTCACAAACTTGTCAAATTGGGAGGAAGACGTTTTCAAACTATAATGACAAATAAAAACTGCTCACTTGTCTCCATTGGCAATGTGTTTCTTTCGTATGATCACTGAGTTTACATTAGGGAAAATATTTTTATAAACATGGGAAGTCGCTTCCCAGCAATGTTAGTCTTATGGTTGGGAAGAGAGTTTTAAAGGGTAAGTATGGTCTGACCAGCAGATGCCAGGCCTGTGCCCCTGATCTTGGTGACAAACTTGCCGACAATATTGTTACGAACATGGAAAATCTCTTCCCAGTAATGTTTGTCTTATGGTTGGGAAGAGAGTTTTATACGGGTAAGTATGGAATGACCGGCAGCAGCCAGGCCTGGAACCCTGACCTTGGCGACCATTTAGGTGAAGAAATGTGGGACCTCGAAAATCCTGGAATTTTCTCCATATCTCCATTAGGGGACGAGGTATGGTTTATCCAGATTATTCCATTTGACGTCACAGCCTGTCGGGGAGACTATAAAAGGACCGAGATAGGATCACGGAGTAGACTGTGTGTTGATTGACTCTGAACGTGTTGGTCGACTGGGATCGCCTTTGGAATCTCTCTTCGGAGTTTTATCCGCTGTGCGAGCTAATAAGCTGTTAGACGCAGAGCGGTGTTGAAACTGCTGTTTCTGCTCTTATTAGTGAATTACTGTCTGCTTATGCTGCTACCTGCGCTTCGTGTTTTCCGGAATACTTGAGAATAAAGTGTTATTCTGCGTTACCTCCCTGTGGGACTGTTTTCACCGTGCATACACCTGACGAATTTGGTAACAATATTCTTCTTCTTGTGCGCTGGAATGGAAAATACGTATTCGCATAGCTTTATTACACATAATTTCTGATCAATATCCTTTGTAGCTTCAAAAACGTCTTCACGCCCTGCCCTTCGAAACCTGCCAATGTGAAGTGGGCCATACAGGGAATACGCGGTACTTTTGTTTTTCCTCCGACTGCGAAAGCGGAAGCAGTAGCAGACAGCTTCAACTGCCAGTTCGAACGAAATCACGACGTTGAGTACAGAATTCTGAATTAAAGCATACATCAAGAAGTTAAAGATTTCTTGCAAACACCACATGTTAAAGACCTCGAACCCATGAAAGAATCAGAAGTTGTGCAATTCATTGTCAAACTAAAACTAAATAAATCACCTGGTCTGAATTTGATAGCAAATCTCAAGCCCTCGTGATCTGTATTTTGTATTTAAAGTCTCAGAACTATGTTCATTCAAGTCTGAAAATTTTCCGACCGTCAAAAAACGCCATGGTGTTATCATAGACGATGCGAGTCTGGACCCTTAAATTCTGAACTATTTTTAGCAGACTAACAAGAAGAAAGACGTTCAATAATAAATACTCAAGCATCATATTTGGAAAGACGTGATCAAGCACAAAAGGATTTTCAACTATCATTTTGCATTTGGAACTTTATAAAATTCTTCACGCATTGCTTTTTCCGTAGTTGGAACATTAGGCAAAATTTTATAAGAGACACTAAAAATAGCTTGAAAAGCAAAATTTAATAAACCTCCAGAAATACTCCCGTTAAAGGTTAAAAATAAAGTTGGACTACGAATATACGTGAGTAAATATTGGAAGCATACATGGGATCTCCAACTGTATTCAGATCTCTGCAATATTAAGGATGAGGTAATTGCACAGGTAACACAGGTAAACATTTTTTGGCGGCACTCCGCTCTTTGTAGCATTCCGAACAACCCTTTATCTCCCTCCAGTCCGTTTCACACTAGCTAGTTTTGATCGACAGTCAAAAACCGGGCGGTATTTTGCCTTGAGTTGGGGAATAGTAAACTGAAGAAGTGAATGGGCCCTTTTACACTAGAAGGAAGACGATTATGTACCGGTCGGTCGATTTGATACAGCAGTTTTAACGTCTGTAAAAACCAGCCGTTCGAAACCTGCAAATGTGAAGTGGGCCTTAAAGGGAAGAAGCGGTATTTTTGTTTTTCAGCCGACATAGAAAGCGAAGCAATAGCAGAAAGATCAAAGATCCAGTTCGAACGAAATCACAACATCGAGCATAGAATTCTGAATCAAAGAATACATCAAGAAGTTAAAGAATTCTTGCAAACACCACATGTTAAAGACCTCGAACCCATGAGAGAATCAGAAGTTGTGCAATTCATTGTCAAACTAAAACTAAATAAATCACCTGGTCTGAATTTGATAACAAATCTCAAGCCCTCGTGATCTGTATTTTATATTTAAAGTCTCAGGACTATGTTCATTCAAGTCTGAGAATTTTCCGACCGTCCAAACACCCCGTTTATTTCATAAACGATGCGAGTCTGGACACTTAAATTCTATTTTTAGCAGACTAACCAGAAGAAAGACGTTCAATAATAAATATTCAAGCATCATATTTGGAAAGTCCTGATCACGCACAAAAGAATTTTCAACCATCATTTTGAATTTGAAAGTTAATAAAATTCTTCACGCATTGCTTTTTCTTTTCCATAGATTTTCTTTCCCTTTCATTAGAGATCCTTTCCTAATACCATTATTCGATCCTTCATTTAGTTCAACTCGATCGCCGAATTTCCTGTTCGACCATCCTTCAAACAGAACAATGAAAGAACGGAATTCAAGGTTGGAGGGGAAGGAGCGACTTTTTGTACTTGGCGTTTTCTTTCTACTTTTCTTGATCTTTGGGAGAGAGCCCTTTATTTGCATTTGATATGAAATGAGGATGTGGAGCTTTTGATGACCTCGTGCGTATTTACCTCCGTATTAATAAGAACTTGAATTCTCCTTCTATTGCATAACTTCGAATTACTAGAAAAAATATACGAACGTAATTCACAGTTGGCATGAAAAATCATGGCATTTCCAACTTTCTTCAGAAATTTAAATGTAATATAAAATGACCTTCGCTGTGTTAAAGAAATTACCAAACACATAACAAAGGTAGTTTACCTATCCGCAATTACAATCGGAACTTAAGAAAGCAGTGAATAAATATGCATTTTTTGTGTTTAGTGTGTTTTGCAATAAAAGTTTCAAAATTACAGGCGACATAAACATTTATTGGAGCTTAAAACGTGTACAAAAATCCTCCGTAATCAGAGTGATACTATTCTCTTACTCGATTGGATAAAATTAGCTCCTAGCTCCAAAAAAGACACTAGACCATAAATTAGGTAGTTTTTCTTTAGGTAAGAGAATAAGTCACCACTCTCAATTCTCGTTGCCAGCTTGTAATCTTAAATATATCCACAGATATTTCCAATTAGTACAAACGTGCTGCTTTGTTCATGGCAAGGCAATTCTCGAGAAAATATAATTAGCGAGTATTTCCCCTAAAAACAGCTTAATTACATCCAAAACCATGTCTTTGGAATCATAGCATAAATCTTTCTTCTCAATAAAAAATTCCATTCGATTCTAAATTTTAATTTCTTTTCGTAGGAATATTTCTTATACCTGCACCGAAAGCCTGTTCATAGCCTCGAATATGTTGTTCCTGAGTTTTTTCATTTTTTTAAACCAAAATTCTAAAACCTGAAGAATCGTCACTCGTGGAAGCAAACCAAGATGAGAAAGTACAAAATTCCTGGATTCAAGTGGTAATTCCATAATCTCTACATTTGTTGACAAAAAAGTGTTGCTCTCTGTCTATGATGCCATATGATTTTAAATGTCAAAGATGAAATCCTATAGTTGCTGTCTGGTTTTTCAAAGAAGTCTGAGAAAAAAAGAAGGCTGTAATTTTTCCATGGGATGTTTTCTCTTGAAAATCATACAAAAGTAGAAAAAATGTAGTTGAGAAAACTATTTCGAAGACGTTAATCCTACTAATAGAAAAGATACATCTTACCGTTACATACTACGAACAATAATTTTCAGAACTTGGGAGAAAACTTCACACTTCTAAGAACATGAAGTATTTTTTTAGAAACTTTTTTTGAACTAACTTCAGAATGAAAGAACAAAAAGCGTCTTCGAATATTCTTTGTATATGTTCTAAGAATTAAAGAGGAAGTGTAAAGAAACTCTGTTACTCCATAGTTAAATTTTGCTCCAGGGAAGATCTTTTAAACTACCGGAGAACACTAACTCACGATATACAGGGAAAAAGTTTCCAATTCATCGCGAAGAAATCTAAAGTACTAGAAGCAATTTAAACTAGTATAGGAGAAACTTCTACGCATTCTATGCTAAAAGTATGCAAAAAAAAACATATATTTTAGATTGCAAAAATTGCATCTACATCATTTTTCGGTTTTATCAGTATTTTTAAATAATTAAATCTTCACCACCAAACTTTCTTTCGTATCGTGTGGCATTTCTGGCAACTTTTGAAATTTAAACGGTAATTTTTAACAGTTTTATTAAATATCTAAATTTTTCTTAATGATTGACTTAGTAATCGACTTAAATATTATTTGTCTTAACTTTTGATGTCTTTTCATTTAATGTTTCAACTTTATTAAATTTTAAATCAAATTCATTCAACGGGACTATTTACTCGCCATCTTGTTTCGCGGATGAATTTTTGTGTAAAAGGCTTTAAGCATTGCCTCTCTGGATGTATTCCTTTGTCTGAGTGAATTTGCTGTTTTACTCTGAAAGTAACCGACGCACGTCTGGAGGTTCTCGAGACCGTTGGGATTTTCCTTTCGGTTCTCGGCCTCTTAGGAGTGCATAGAGTAGAATAAATCTGCTTTGTAAAAATATCTACTAAAGATCTATAGCATTGGATTAAAAAGGAAACAACAGGCGGCTTAAGTTATGAGATCCGACTTCCCTTTGTCTAGGGAGAATTGAGTTCGTGCTGAACTGAAGCTGATTTCTTACTTTTTTAATGGCGGTTTTTATTATACGTATGTCTACTCTTCTAAAGAAATTTGCAAAATAACTGTGGTATAATGTGCATTTCATATAGTGAACAGCAGTGATGGCTTCCAAAAATGGAAAGTGGTGTGATATGATGGAGAGGGATGAAATGACAATATTTCACATCACTGTTCCTGATTGATTTTTATTAAATCACCTGTGGATCATCTCGAAGCTTGCTGTGTGCGATTTTGCATTTTACCATTTTTGTAATTTGAGAGGGAGAGATGCTTCTTCTGAAATTTGTGCTCCAATTTTATATGCAAGAAAATCTGTCGTGACAAATGCTAATCATAGAAAACTCGGTGTTCTATGCCAGCATCAGCTCCAAGTGAAAATTTAAAAAAAATCTTCAAGTGTGTTATACTGATTTAATATCCCTTTTCGGGACACAGAATATCACATGTGAACATTGAATATGATGAATAAAGAAAGTTTAGTTCATACAAGGACACTCCATTGCATAACTGTCTTATCTATTGATCAAAATATTTTGAATTTCATAATGGCCGTTATGGAAGGTATACATTTTTTGCATTTACTAACTTGGTAAAGAATGGATATCTGTTTTTCATTATGCATACTATCTTTTATACTATCTGCTTTAACACTGTGTGATTTCATAAATTATATTATGTTGTGTGCATCAACAGTAAAGTTTGTTATTTTAATATTCTTATTTTAAAAGTGTTGGCAGTTTAATATTGATAAAAATTTTAATAAAAGATAATTAAATTTAAAAACTTTTTTTCTTTAACATTTAAATTGTTTTGTTTAACGCAATGTACAAAAATGTTTTCAACTATGCCTGCATCTTCGGCCAATACACAGTAAAAGTAGGTGCATTGTTAGGTACAGCAAAATTGTATGTTTGACGTGTTTTATATTTCAGCACCCAGTATTGGTTTAAAAATTGATATATAGATCTAATTTTAACCTTTGGCACCTATCAATAATTACCTGTCCAGTAATTAATAATTTTAAGATTAACAATATAGTTCTTTTGTAAAAATTTTGATATAAAGTATTCAAAATCTTTGCGGAAAGAAGTTCCTAGAAAAAGTAGCAAATCCTTTATAATTTATTATTTTTTAAAACGTTTTCTTAGCTTATTATGGATAAGTTTATTATGGATTTCAACAGCAAAGTTCTTACGAAATTTTATAACTTCATTTTCTTAGACTAAAACTTTCTTCTTTTTAGAAAAAGACCCTACTCTCTTAAATCAGATGAGCTTGAAATATACGAATGTATTTATTAAAAGAAATTCAACTTTTCTTATACTCAAATTTTGCCAGAAGGAGAGTTCTAAATCGGAAAGTATAAGCCTATCAGAAAATGCTATAAAGTAGAATCAAAGGTTGTTGAAAAATATTTCTTCTTCAAAATTTGTTATTATCAAATCAATTTCAAAATGAAAATATGAAAATGGTGGGTGTAAATAGCACAAAAGCAAGTGTAAAATGAAAGTACATCACATCTTTCAAGCTAAATTTTAAATTATTGTTGTTGAATGAATGCGTTGATTATTTTCCAAAAACTTTCTATAGTTATGCTAAATTATGGACTTCAGTGCCAATACTTTTCCTTTAATATTAATTCTATCTACCTTACGTATTCAGTTATGGATAAAAGAATATCCTCCGCAAAAGAATAAAACTTTTCGAAAAAAAATTAACTTTCATCGTTCTAATATAAAATTACCCACATCAAAAATAATCTTAGTAGTCTTTTCTGTGATAAATCAGAGATAATGGATGTTCTTTTACTGAAAACAGATTTGAAATGGGATAGACCTGAATGTACAAAATACGTTTAACGATAATAATGGATTGGATTCCACTGTGACGTCGCAATTACGTGATAAACTAAACTGCACGTGAAACGAGATAGCATCTATGCAAAGAATACTGGGTGCCCTAGAATTGTTAGAAACATTTCAAAAATTAATAAAAAAAAACTAATAACGTTACAACCAGGATTTTCCTTTTAAATGAGAGCGCATTTTAAAAAGGTTTTTAAAGTTAGGTGGCATACCATTGCGACGTTCTAAATTTGCTACAGCCAGAGATTTCCATTCCAAATGGCTACTGATCAGCAGAAACCGATACGGGTTTCTGTTTCCTTGAATATTTCGAAAACTCTTCAGTTTTCGTATTACAATTGATGTAACAAATTAAAGAGCGTAAAATTCCCAACAAATACGTGCTTTTATTTTTATTCTAGCTTTAATAACTTCGTAGATAATGGCAATCAAAAACAGGAGATTTTCAGTAATTTACGACCACCTAGACCACCTTAACGGCACCTAACCTATCTGAAAAAAATAAATTTTTTTTAATGCGCTCTCATTTGAAACAAACCCCAGTAGTTCTAACATTATTAGTTTTTTTTATTAATTGTTGAAATGTGACCATCAATTCTAGGACACGCTGTATTTTTCTTGGTAACAATGTATTAGAGTTGATTTAAGTGAAGGCAAGATTACGTTGCAAGTGTAACTGAGCGTGTCATCTAATACTTGATAACACGCTGTCTTGCACTTTACTATGAATCCTACGGCATTTTCTCCTGGAAAATGAGCAACGGATTCCTAACTTAAATTAGCTCGGCGCATTTGATATTTACACATGAACTTGAACTGACTCCGAAATGTATTTTTTTAATAAATAAAATTTTTCAATAAAATTTCACCATAAAAAAGCTTGTATAGTTTTCATAAAATATGTTTAATATTTCCCTCAATTGTTAGCCTTCCAGTCTTCTTTTAATTTGGCTTTGAATTGCATCGCCATGGTAAAAACATTAAGAGCCGTATAGTATCGGAACAGAGGAAGGATGAATCTCTTTTCGTTCGCTTATGTTTTGAATTCAATTTTTAGAAGAATATGTTTCCCTGAACATACAGCTTAAAAACAATCAACTGGAAAAGGTAGAATAAATTTGAAATTGCTTAATATATCTAAATATTCCATTCCCTAAAATTCCTGTTTTCCCTCCTTCTGTTTTGTCTTTTCGAATATAGATGGCGCCATGGTTCTAGTGTTTCTTTAAAAAAATTGCTGATGACTTATTTTAACAGGAAGTTAGCGTTGGATTGTGATAGCGTGAAGACATTTTTTTCTATATTCTTGGCTTGGGGTAAGTTTATTTTTTAATGACTGTTATTATTAACAGCCAAATGTCTAATATTTTTAAATCAATCTTATTAGCGCTTTTATGTTATGTTTGGTTTTCATTTTTCTTTTAAAATAATGCTTTTTGGATGTACAGATGTCCTGTCTTTTGTTGGGAAATTTCGGGTTCTGAGAAGTCATATTTGGCGTAATGCAAGCTTCTGACAGAAATATTTCCCAATTATTTTGAATCCACTTCGAATAAAGAACTTAGGCCTTGATAAAATCGACTAGAATGGATTCCTTGTTTGTTTAATTCGATACCCTCTGAGTTTATCTTAGTTTTTTGGCTTTCTTTGAATAACAGACCCTAAACATACTATATTGCACAGCATCAGGAAAGCAAACACAGAATTCAACATATAAAATAGTTGATTGCGTTGAAAATTGCATAGCAAGTTGTGGATATTGCATCTTCTTTATCCAATTGTCTTCTGTTTATACCCAAGAATATTTTTCTAAATTTTCTGAATCTTGCTTTTGTAGTCAATCTATATTGAGTTTCAATTAGATTTCATCTCTCTCCAAACCAATTTGTTATAAAAGAGAGAAACTCATAACTTTAGCAATCTGTATTATCGAGAAAAATTGCTTTTTATTAACTTCACTGAATCGCAAATATAGAAAAAGGTGAAAACTGACAAAAAGAAAAGAATGTTTTGAATTCCCTGTTCCCCTTTCGCGAGAGCAAATCATTTGTTAGAGCCGACAAAGTAAAGCTCAAATCCAATTTTTTATCTCCCAAACAGTTGTTTTTCCTTTGAATCTTGGCTTTTGAAAACAAAAATATGTCACGAGTAACGTGTAATAAAAGGAAGAAAGAAAGTTTGGCTGGAAAATCATGGTAGAAATTCCTTGTTCCGACAGTATGGAAACTGAGTTCTTGGTAGAAAAAAATTGTTTTTTGGAACCCTTCACAATCTAAAAACCAACTTCTCTGGCAGCAAAACGGTAAGCATTTCTCGCGCGTATGTTGTATGATAGAAGTGCGCATTATTTAAACAGAAATGGATTGTTTTTCTTTCAAACACGGAATTTTGAGCCATCTACTGTGTCGGCCAAATAAGATTATGTTATTTGTTTGGAATTTGCTTTTTCGTTGGAAATTGAAAACTGGAGATATATCCTGGGTGATTGCGGTCCCGATACGACAAGGATTTCAGATTTTTACATTCTAAAATTCTTAACATCAGGATTTGTGAAATATGCAAACTCATTTTTTTACATAAATTTTCTTTCTAAACATTATCATCCGAAGGTTTATTACAAGGATGAATATGTCACAGAATGTAGACCATACTTAAACATTGATAACAAAGATGTTGTACAGACTATGAATTGTTATTTACTTTCAGGAAACGAAAAATAAAGTTTTCAATTAAAAAGTTGATTTCGAAATTCTTTTAGTAAAGATTTTAAATGAATAACTAGACAGTATACTGAATTCTGCAAGTCCTTGTCTTTCTGCCATCTTTTTTTCAGCAATTGTTAATACGCATTCTTTATGAATGAATGAAAGGTTAAGTGATAAGTCACTATTTACACCTAAATGTGTTCCTGACACACCTAAATGTGTTCTCAACTTCTAATTGTTCACAAAAAGTATGAGTGGAGCTATTTCCGTCGCATAATCCAATTACACCAGAAAACAACTATTAAATAGCAATAATTTTTTTAAATATTCCGAAACAAAAAAAAGGAACTGCATAAAATTATGTAATGAAACCATAAATAAATTTTTACCAAATATTTTTTTAATGTTTTTTTATTTGTCTAATAAATTTATCCAGAAATATTTGCACATGCATGTATTTATATGCAATACATTATGTTCTATATTATTTGAAATTAAGTCGGGTACTTATTCAACTGTTGTTTTTAGAATTTTTGAAATGGGATTGTAATCCACCCAAGGATATTCTATATATAGTTAAATTCTTTTTCGAAATGTCAGGAAATATAGTTTAAAAATATTATTTTTATAATCAAATTTAAAAATGATGAATGTTGCCTTTTTTCATTATTTAACAGGAGGCTGCTACTTTTTGGCTCAGTAAAGTTAGATTGATATGACTTTTTGAAACTATAAGAAGGCTATTTGGGGACGCAATTTGTATTTCTGAAAAAGGGGTTAAATGAAGAAGCCATCTTTACTACAATTTTGACAATATACTTGTGGAAGGATGCTTGTACCCGATGGAATCAATGTGCATTATTTCTCTGTGTTATGTACACTTGCTTTTGCTGTCCTTAAAGAAGGAATACCTTTATCTCCGAAATCAAAAAAAATGTTCAATGATTTGACCAAATTTTGGAATTAGTTTAGACTGTTTTTAAGCATTGAAAAATGAAGCTATCATTAAATAAACAAAGAACTAACAGGTCATTTATCCTTCACACCACACTTTTCTGTTTTATACCGTAATCCTGTCTTATGGTGAGAAGGTGTTAGATTGCAATTATTGCATCAACATCATTTTTCGGTTTTGTCAGTATTTTTAATTAATTTAATTCTTCGCCACTAAAGTTTCTTTCTTCTCTTGTGGCAACTTAGGAAAATTTTGAATTTCAAACAATAATTTTAGCCGTTTCTTTAATTTCTAAATTTTACTTAATTATTTACTTTGTTTTCGATTTAATTATTATTTGTCTTAACTTTTGTTGTTGTTTCCATTAAGGTTTCAACTTTATTAATTTTTAAATTCAAATTTTGCAACGGGATTATTTCTTCGCCATCTTGGTTCGCGTAGGTTTTTGGTGTCTGTATCTGGAATCGTTTTCCGTTACATTTTGAATTCTTTTGTGATGGGCTAAGCGAGTGGTTGGTTGATCCAGCTGAGGGCCCCAGGGCCGGTTGGGCCTGGGGTCTTGTCTTGTCTTGCCTCTGCTTTAATTTTTCCGTTAATATTTTTTGTATTTTTGAGTCTGAAGCTGAAGATGTTTTTTGTTCTTGATTGGTATTCCTAAAAAGATGCAGTTTGAAAATCCACAGTGATGAATGGTCTAAAAAACGAGATGAAGTTTTTTTCTACAACACTATTCCGGAACAATCTGTGAATTAAGGTGCTGTGTGTGAAAGAAAGCAGTTCTTTCTTCTTCATTTTTTAAAATGATCTCTGCTACGTGGTGGCATGAACGCTGGTTTTCATCAATGTTACAGAGTTATAAATGATCATCACCTTTTGCAAGATCTGCAATATGTGTAATACCTTCAGCATTTTTCTTCTTCATCGTAATAATGTGGACTCTTAATTACGGAGATCATGATCATCTTTTAAGCTTCAATTTCTGCTGAACGTCTTTTTCCCATCTTCAGTTTTTCCGATTTTTGAGTGAGTGATACAAGTCTAGAAAAAGGCCAAAGAAAATGCTAAAGTGTGCAAGTAGCATACTTCAAATATCATTGTCGAGTGAATACAAGGCAAATCCACTTGTAAAATAATGTTCATCAATTCAAGAAGTGTTTGTTATGTGGCACAGATCAATGATCATTACATCTCTATCAAATGTAGGTTTTTTTTTTTTTAACTTTATGTTCAAAAATATAATTCTCAAGCCTGTAGTGCTAATGTGTAGCTACAATTTTTATTTTTTGTTTTGTTTGATAAATGTTCATTCCTGTGCATCAATTTTTATGCATATATCTAATTTTTGTGGCAGTAATTAATTTCAATATTAATAATTGTTAAATAAAAAATTATTTAAATTTTAATAAAATTGTTTTTATTTAATTATTTTTTAGCATTGTACTACCACTATATGCAAATTGACTTTTAATTAAGTAGCTAGGGTTTTCAGGTCAGCAAAGGTAGGTGAATATATCAGTATTGCTAGAATTTCTTATTATTGTGTTATTTAATTTAGTACCCAGAATTAATTAATTGTTCAATATATATTATAATTTAAATTTTATTTCTGGGCATCTACCTTCCTTCAATGTTTTTATAAATATCCTAGCTACCCCATCCAATATATTTTAGTGCCCATAACATTTGATGCCGTGACATTTTTAACAGAAGGGATATCTCTAAAAGCTTTCATCAACGGAAAGTCCTTCATCACATTTCAGGCTTCCTCATGGCCTCCTCACAAACCTAGGAATTCATTTACAAAACATTCTCTTTCATCCTCCGAGGAAGTGACCAGGATCACTTCTTCTGATGAAAACAGTGGTTGGATCGCCTTTGGGGAGAGAATAATATCCTAAGTAGATGAAGATAAGAAAGAGGAAGCTTTGCAGGGAAACCTAACGATCCTGCCTTCAGAACTCTGCACACACCGCACAGTGGGATATTTGACGAATCTTGGCGGCCAAAATTCGATTTTATAAACTACAGAGCAGGATCGAATGGATGTATACATTATAAAGCTGAATAACTGGGGAATCACGTGATACCATTTTTAACTCTCTTAACTGACCTTGACCTCTGTATTATTAGCTCAAACTGGAGTGTTGTGTGAAGCGTATCCTGCGTCAAATAGTTGTTGCTTCAAACGTTCCATTATCGAATGTGAATACCTTCATTTCTAGAAGTAATTAAAATCTAACAGTTATGGATAATGATGAGGCAGGTATGTGTTGATATTTTTTTATGGATTTGAATTGTTACAAAATTAGTTTTAATAATTGCAAAAGTAATTGAAAATAACGCATTTTTTTTTCAAAAAATGTTTTGTATGTTGCGAAATCTCGAAGGTTTTTGTTATATTCCCAAACATTTCCACGCTAAATTTTTTTTGTATTAATAAATTTAGGCCTTTATGTCTGTGTTTTTGTTTAAATTAGCCCCTGATTTGCCCAACTTTTGAAATGAAGGGATTTCAAACATTGCTATTCCAAATTTTCCAGTAGGCATTCTAATTACTTTTCATTTAATCTCTTATGATATGAATTGAAATTTAAAGAAAATTGTTATGAATATTTTCAAAACGATCATATATGTGTAATTTTCAGACATTTTGATTGGAAGAAAGTTATATCAATTATAAATATTACTTAAAACATTGCGTTCCTTCCATTTTATCTCTTTTTAGGATTTTGCAAAAAATACTGAAATTGTTCTTTGTCAACATTTAGTTACCTAAAAAGAAGTCGAGTCAAAGTTGCTTATGTTTTTGTAAAAAGTTACCACACACTCGTCGATTTTTTTTAAAAAGAGGTTCAAAATTTAGATATCTAAATTGCATATATTTACTATGCACTTTTTTGTTTCTATTTTACTCTAGGGTCATCAGGTGTCAAAGTAATGATTCGAAGAGAGTTATTTAACATTATGCCACAACAAAATTGACCAAACATACATGATAAGTTAAACTCGAAAATTATCTTGTTCAAAGTGATACTTTTGAAGACGATGAAATTTAAAAAATAAAGCACAATTTCTCCATTTTAAATCTCAGTTAAAGATCAGATGGATTGCTTTAATATGTCGTTTTAGAGTAATTCTAGAAACCATATCCAGTGGTCACAAGATTAATTTGCAAAAGTTCAAAGAATGTACAGAAGGAACATCTGAGCTCTACGTGCAATTATATCCATGGTACCCAATGTCGCCTACTATGCACAACATCTAAATTCATGGTCCGATTGTAATAGAAAATGCTATACTACCAATAGGCCAATTGTCAGAAGACGCGGCCGAAGCATGCAGCAAACATTTCCGATCATTCCGTCAAAATTGAGCACGAAAATTTTCCAGACTTTCTTGTTATGAGGATGTTTTCAACAGACTGCTTTTGAGTTTGGACTTATTGTTGATGGTTATGAGACCCGTATGAGAAAAAAGTCAAAATCATTCTTAAAAGAGACTTTAGAGATATTACTGCCAATGGAATTTTCTGAAGTTCTTGATGAAGAGGACTCCGATCATGAAGAAACAGATAATGCCATCAATGATTTATCATCAGACGAATAAATCGCACCTTCCTCATGTATTATTAACTAATTTTTTACACAATTATTCAATTATGTTTATCATTTATTCAATTATTTGTTATTTTTCCGATTCCTTTTCTGTAAATATAATTAATGTAATATTATTAATTTTGTTCAATGTACAAGGTATGGTCATAAAAAAACCGGGTCTATTTAGAGGCCTCTGGTGAGCACTGCATTCAGAATATGAAGATGATAAATTCATTAATAATAAAAAAATTAAGGTGTTGGTTGCCATTGAAAAAAATTATAATATTTTTAACTGTAACCGAAACCATAAGAGGTAGTACTTTCTATACCTATAAAATCGCAAGCGCATATCCCATAACACTGAGATCCAAATTATCGTCTTGATATTCTAAATGCAGTGCGCCCCAGAAGCCTCTAAATAGGGCAAATTACTTTATGACCATCCTGTATATAACTAAGAAGTTATAAAATATCAATTATTTTTAAGTTATAAAGCAATATTTTCTAAAGAAAGTTCATTAATTTACTAACTAATACATTTAAATTAGTTTAAAACAGAAAAATAATTTTGGCCGCCCAGATTCGTCAAATATCCCACTGTGCACCGTAGCTAGAATTTGTCGTTTAATGTTAGATTAAGGTAGTGTGTCTTGCTCTACACGCGAGGAAATTGATAACTTAGAGACTTGTTGTATGTTTAGGACGGTATGAGTGGGTTTATTTCCTATATTTGAATACCTGCCTCTGTGCTAAAGAGGTTTCTAGTGTATGTTACTCTGGAATGTCGGACAAGTATGGAGCTATCCTCTTAAGTAGAAGTTTTATTTCTGTTAGTTAAAATCACAAAGTACATGAAAGCTATTTGGGGACTGTCTTCATAATTTTACACATTGGTCAGATGACAAGGACGACACCTGAGTGGAGCCATTCTCTGAATTTCCACTCCATCCAGATTAAGTCATAACGACGAATTTAACGTGTAGCAGCCTTCACGGTGGAACTTGGTTAAAATAGAGTGCTGAATTCAAAACTCGCCTACTATGCCAATGCTGGCTTGAAAGATTGAAAGCAAATGAATAACTTAACAATTTTCGAATAATTCATCTTTTTTTCCTTTTCACAAACTATAGAATATCTTAATGGAAACTATCTTCATTTCAGACGAGTTGCGTTTAATTTAGCCGTATCGGTGCGTCGTAAAATTTTCAGTTAAAAAATCCATCCCAGCAACATTTTGTTGAAGAATTACATTAGACAGCTTACCGAAATTTCTTAAAATTCTATGAACTTCTTTTTCCTATAAACAATTCCTCTCTCCAAACATCTGCTATCATGCTTATTTAAAGTTCTAATCTAATATTTAAAGTGTTAGATGAAAATATATTGTCTACACCAAAATGTATTTCTGATCATCCTCAACTTTCAACTGTTAGTAAAGAAAATTATAAGCGCAACCGTTGTTAGAACTTGGGAACATTCAGGAAAAACTATCTAAGTGTGACAGCTATTTAAAAAAAAGGTTGGAAAAATAGAAATAAAGTAACTTTGTGAAATTCTGCAGTGAAACAAAAATAAATTTTCAATATTTTTCAATGACATTGTTTGTTACACTAATGATATAATTATTCATACATATACTTTGAATGCATAGTTCGTATCAAGCATAGTTTGAAAATCTATGTTTATTCATATGTACACTACATCAAACATATCAATATCTCCGAGTTTTACCCTTCCTCAACTTTCCCGATTTTTTAGAACAGGTCGCATTCTTTCTGTTACTGTAAATATGTGTATATTTCACTACTAATAAATAGTTACCACACACATTCTATTTAAGACTAACAGATCATCGTTTGTATAGCTATATTTTGTTGGATTTTTAAATTGTTCTGCAAGTGAAATGAACACTAGTTCTGTTTGATTGACTGTTTTCCAAAAAAGATTATTCGAAACGAAAGAAAAATATTTTCTAAATTTCAAATATGTGTCAAAGTAAAAAGTAACGGTTTCATCAAACTTCGGATTGTAGAAAAGAGCTTCAATCTGTTTTTAAATATATTCCCCAGTCTTGAATGGAAAATGACAGACATTGAGACTGTACATTAAATTCTACAGAAACACATTCTCTGCCATATTGCCTCCTTCCATCAACTTCTTCTTCTCAACCTTTCACTACTTCGAGAAAGTTTTTATAAAATATTTCTTAAGCTTTCACAAAGTCTTTCCATTACGAATAATGAAATAGAATACATTTCTCCCTTTCTCTTAAAACTTTCTGACACCTGTCATTTAAATACTCATATTAAAATAAAATAATAAAAATGTTCTATAATAAATATTTACGAAATATTCTGATCAACATTATACTGTCGATATATCTGAAAGTATATTGCACATAATATTTGACATGTTCCATTTGTTTTGTGGAGGAATTCAGAAGAAAATTAAAATGTTTTACCTCCGAATGTCAGATTCCTGACGCCTTCGATAATTTTTTTTAAATTAGAAATTAGCAATGTTTTCTGTATCATATTCAAGACACAATTGTTCTCGGTTCAAGTTATAAGTAAAGTATAAAAGTATTTGTAAATAATAAGAAGGAAAAAAATTTCAAAAATTATCCATGCTAAAAATTATCCAAGCTTTCAAAAATTATCCATTAAAAAGAAATTAATAAAGTCAGAAAAATCGTTTGGCACGCGCATATTTGAAAAAGTAATAGAAATAAAATGGCAACTCCACATTATTTTTTCTGTTTTATGAACTCTTTCTAAAAACCATGAAAAAAATGGTTTTCAGAATTCGATGTTATTTAAATGGTATAAATTGATTGTAATTAATTCGTGTTTAAAAAATGTCTGTTTTTGTGAAAATCGAGAAAAAAATATGATCGTACATATCTAATGTTCGAAATACAGTACAGTACTAATAATTTTCCCAACGCTTTTCTTAAGAATTATTAATGATGAGCATTTTATATTAGTAGAAACTCTAACGCAGTAAAATCTTAAGTTTTTTTGCTATATATGTTGAAAATTATGCTCTTTGTTTAATAAAAGCATCCTTTATTTTAAGAATACTCTTCCATAAAGAAACCATTTTCATTGTTCCTAAAATGATTCTTCTGAGTTCCTTTGTGCTGAACGCTTAAACAACTAACATACTTTTTACCAAACGAAGGGAATTACTCATTTAATGAAAATGAGAAACGAATACCAGAATTCAGTCAATTAGCAGAGCTTTTCTTCTTCGAAGAATCTGTGAAAGAGATCGGACGACAATATTAATAAAAAAAAAAGCGGATTCACAACTGATTCCAAACACGACTTTTATTTCCAAAGTATCTCTTCTTAACTGCAACCGTAGCTTTCTTCGGTTGAATGAGAAGCAGTTAACCGATAAATTCGACAAGAATGGGAGGAAGAAGAAATCTGCAATGGAAGAATAAAAAAGCAACCGGAATTCTTCTTTGTTGATGGAAGTTAGCCCAGATTGAAACAATCCTTAATTGCAAATGCAGATGCAGTTCTGAATGGCAAATATATCTTGTGGAAGTTTCTTCAGGATAGATTTTTCCCTTGTGAATACGATCGTGGCGACTAACGTAAATTAGACTTTCTTATAGGGAAATTGAGTGGAATGCAAATGCCGGGAAACTTAGCTCAATTTCAGACAATCGATTCTTTAGAAAAAGTCAAGATAAATTTCAGCTTAAGTTTGAAATCTTTCTTTTAAATTGAATGTAAAATTTTTTTCAGCTGTGTAGTGCAAGAAAAAATAACCTGTTCTATTTAAAATTTGAATTTCAGTATTTATGCATTTGCAATTGAGCCAGTTAATGTGGCGGTACTAGCATAGAACTAATCGTAACTAATTGCTTCAGTGTAGTACCTCTTGCGCACTCTTTTTGTTATTTTAAAACTTATGCTGTGCTATGAAGCTATACTTGCATTCTGCGCAATTTGTTCAATAGAAAAATGTACCCTGTTTAACGTTTGGAAGTTATAATGTAAAAGAGGAAGACAGTTGTTTGAAAATGTTTTTCACGTTTTTGCTTAACAATTTGGAATTATTTTGTACTGTAAAAATGTGAAGGGAAGTCTTCATACCCACATCATATAGTGTACTCTTTTATAAAATACTAAGACTTTTTCTACAGACTTTTATGTACATGTTTATTAGCTATCTTATAAAAAATAGCAAGTAATATAGCAAATCATTTAAGTAAAATGTGATAAATATAATATTCACTCAAAAACATCTATATGAGTTTGATTAAATTTATGCAATAATTCTAACGATCACGAATAATTCTGTTAATTTCTACAAGTGTTGTTCTTTGTGTACATCATGTTTTCTGAAATATTCGTGGAATAAAGCGTCGTTTTCCATTATCCGGCTTGTTGAACTACATTCATCGCACACCCACTGGACGATTTTAGTAACAATATCTTCAATTTTGGTATTAATCAAATATCAAATTTCTTTTATTTAATTGTTGCGTTTCTAAGTTATCGCGTTCTCAGACCCAATAACAAGTAGACCGACAAACCAGCAACCCTTTGACGGAGAAGGTCCAAAATTTAAAACAGATCTACAATTCTGTTTACAAAAACCTATGGCAAATTTCATCCGTCTAGAATATCCGGCAGAATTCAAGGCCTACTGTCATTTTGAATTACCGTGTACGCAAGCGCATGGTCGGAGAGATTGGGACGTTGATGGATTTCATCCAAAATTTTAGGGACTCTGCAATTTTGGTGTAAAACCTCATACCAAACTTCATTTGTTTAGCTTGCCTTTCTGTGTAATTGTGGTCCCAGACAGACAAAGATAATTCCTAAAATGTTTTTTGTGAAATCCAGGGAGGTGTGAAACGTAGAGATTCATCAAAATCTCGAGGTTCAATTCTTCAGCCGATTTAATTTTCATATTCAAGAATTTAAAAATACTTTAAATTTTATATGTTTACAATGGTATAAAGTCATTTTCTAGAATAGAAATTTTCTAACATAACATCGAGATGAATTTTCAAATAGTTTCCAACTCAAAAGTGTCTTTTGAAATTAAAATCACCCTTTCTCACAGTTTGCCCTACTTATATTTATTTTGTACGAAGTGTCCATTCCATTTCTAAAAGCCAGATAAAATCAATACCACTTTCGGCTTTTAAAGCTCACGCTCAGCTTTGTTACTTTTGGCCAAAAGCCCTCCTTTCTTCTTAACGGATATTTCGTAACATTACTTTTAAGGTTCCCCAGGATTCAACGGATACTTTATTTTATTTATACGGCCATCCTACCTTCCGGCGAAAGTATCCATTTCACCAAAAGTATCATTTTTTTCCGATGCATTTCTCTACCTTCCTGTGCAACGGGGGTCAGTACGTTTGTGGGGTGATAAAAGAAAAATGTTTGGTTTGCTTTCTTTTGTGGAATAGTACCGGGTAAGATCGGTGAACAATGTTCTGATTGAATCTTTCTTTCTTTATTTAAGTTTTTCGGTCTTTGTCTTACATGTACAAAGGGAATAAGATAGTTTTTGTTTGGTTTTGATCAATGATACTTTTGTGCTGTTTAAACTGTGTAGATGTTTTGGTAGCATTGACAGAAATTTCTGAAATCAAAGAGATTAACTTTGATGAATGATGCTGTAAAGAAATTGTAAAGTCAAAGGAAATAATATTATTTTCTTTGTATCTGATCATTGATACTTGTGCTTTTCAAACTTTGGTAGCACTAAAGCAAATGAACATTGACCGTGATAAAATTCTTGGAGTTCACCTTTCTTTGATAAATGATGCTGTAAAGAAACTATAAGGCCACTACTGACTTTAAATGATTTTTTTTATAAAAATGGAGTTCAATCACGTGCAGCCAGACGTGATACACAAGATTGCTCCTATTCTCTATTATTAAATTGCAAGTTGTCTGACGATATGTTATGCTATAATGCTACAAAGAGCAAAGAAAGAAGGATTCTGTATTTCAAAATAAATTGGGGGGAATCATTACATCTATCGCATGAACACATGAATGGATTCTTTCTTTTATATGTATTTCATACTCCTCTAATATAATTCGGTTTTCTTTTTTCATTCGGTTCAATCTATTAGGAGAAATAATATGATTTTTTAAAAAAAAACATTAATAACAAATTTTTGCTGTAACACCTTTTCTAACAAAACAACTGTTGTTAAATAATGCATTAATTAAAATATTGTATACGAAAGTTTTTCTCATAGCTGCAAAATCTAAGTCACAGATGTTGAAGAGTAAATATAGGACATGATTTACCCAAGTTACTTTACAAAAGTTTCCACTCTATCTATCTAGTTTCTATCAGACCTATCAACTAGTTAAAACTCAGACTGTATAATTTAATTTTACATCATTTGCAAAAAGTAATTTTAGATAACAATATCAATTAATTTAATTTTTGGTGAGTTAAATCTATTGATGGACATCTCATGCATTTTGATGAGACCTGTATTTTCTAAATATATTTTACTTTAATGAATTATGAGATAAAATATAAATGATGAGAAATACTCCTTTGGTTTGAAATAATAGCATCGGAATATTTTTATTGGTACTGAAATAATTGTATTGCCTGAAAATAATATTAACCTGATGAAGTAGATCATATTAAAAATCACTGCATAACAGAATTTTCAAGCGACGAATATAACTGCACATGTCATCTAAAATAGAACTGTACTATTCAGCAACGGATTCCGAGACTGCCACTTTTGGACGATTTTACACCGAAAAGGGGTGTCAGGCAATGAGTCATATGAGCGCATTTCCGGAGTTCTTGTCAGATCACGCTCAGTAAAATGCAAACATCACCCTTCCATTATTCACTTTGCCCCTATTTTGATGATAATGAGTCCGCCCGACGCATGCGCAAAAGCACGGAGGGTTTCCGAATCCACTGCTAAGCAATACATTGTCTTTCGCTGTACTGCGACGTCCTATCCTTTACTGTCCTTTCCGTCCTGTCCTTTTAGAATGATGATGTGTTCAACACCCGATTCCATCGAAGTTCCTCATTCCATATAGGTCTGGTGTTAAATAAAACTCGTTCTCAATATGGAAACCTTTGTAAAATTACTCAGACTTTTGAGATAAAACACATTTAATTCACCGTAATTGAAATAAATGCAGTTTTGTCTCAAAAAATAAATTATAATATAACTCCTAAAAAGTAGTTTAGTTAAAGAATAATCAAAAAACAAAATCTTAGCTTAGATCAACTAAAGAAAAAACTCGACGTAAACCTGATAATCATTTTCAGTATATCTGTTTTCTCCACGGGTGTTAACGAAGCATTGTCCTTTTTAAAATATACGTACAACTCACTAATGAGGATGGTGCCCCTAATCATTAAAATTCAATAGATTAATAAACTTGCAATATCTCAAAACAGGTTTATGAAATGTAAACGGATTACGTTCGAAAATTAACGAGGTGCGTAATTTCGTCATACAGCAGAATCTTGATATGTTCAGGAAACTGTTCTGCAGGAAACTTTATTTCAACAGAGGCACACAGTGTGGATCTCCAATTATCGTTTATATGTGTAGATATGAAAGAATTAGACCTCTACCATTTGCGTAAAATCGAGATTCGATCACAATTGCGTTCCAACTCCAGGACTGGAGGAAATAGACAAAATTATTGTGGAGTTTGAAATTGGAAACTATTCACCACTTTAAAATTATTTCTGCTTATGCGCGACCAGGAACTACAGGTGGTTTTCCATCGGAGGATTTCCAAAAAAAAAAAAATTTTAATTCTGGCCGAAACGCCATGATTGCGGGCGATTTTAATTCCGCTTACATTTATTAATTACTATGATGTTACAATATATGTAGGTTTGCCATAATTGTTGATAGAGGACGTTTAAGTGTTAAATAAATAAAAAAAGAAAAATGTGGGTAGGTAATTTTTCCTTCCATTATCTCTGATTAAAAAAACAATAAAATCTAAACAATTTAATAAAATAAACACATAGATACGTAGAAAAGTAAAAAATGCAAGGCTCTTCCTTTTTAGCCCAGGTATACTTTAAAGTTGATTTTATTTTCTTAATTATATCGTTTTCTTTTTTCACATAATTGTCAAATAGGGCGCAAGACATTTTAAAATTATAATGACAAATAAAAACTGCTTCACTTGTCTCCACTGGCAACGTGTTTCTTTCGTATGATCACTGAGTTTACATTAGGGGAAATATTTTTATGAACATGGGAAGTCGCTTCCCAGAAATGTTAGTCTTATGGTTGGGAAGAGTGTTTTAAAGGGTAAGCATGGTCAGACCGGCAGATGCCAGGCCTGTACCCCTGATCTTGGTGACAAACTTGCCGACCATTTTGGCGACTTTGGCGATGAAATGTGGGACCTTAGAAATGCTTTAATTTTTAGGAGCTAGGGCCACAGAGTAGAGTGAGAGTTGATCGACATTGAACGTGTTGGTCGACTGTGATCGCCTTTGGAATCTCTTTTTGGAGTTTAATCCGCTGTGCGATCTAGTAAGTTGTTAGACGCAAAGCGGTGTTGAAAGTGCTGTTGCAGTTCTTATTAGTGAATTGCTGTCTGTTTCTGTTGCTAATCTGTGCAAGTGCAGTTTTTCCTGCTACCTGCGTTTCGTGTTTTCCGGAATAATTGAGAATAAAGTGTTATTCTCCGTTACCTCCTTGTGGGACTGTTTTCACCGTGCATACACTGGACGAATTTGGTAACAATATTCCTCTTGTGGGCTGGAATGGCAAATGCGTATTCGCATAACTTTATTAGACATGATTTCTGATCAATATGCTTTGAAACTGCAAAAAACTTCTTCACGCAGAGTTTGGGGAGAAAACGGGACAAATAATTATACGAGACTAAGTAGTGAAATACGGAGACAGTCCCGTATATACGGGACGTATGGCAATCCTAAATATGGGCTCACAGAATATTTGATTTTCTTAAAGATAAGGTTGGAATAAAACAAATTGCCGCAAACACTCCCGAACTCATATTAATCACAAAGGTAGAGATACCGCTTTAGCTTTTTGTATTCGAAAACCACTACCGATCAATTCTGAAATTAGAGTTGCCAATGAACTGATTCCTTGATCGACTTCTAGTAGTGCCGATCATAAATACTGGAACTTTCCCTATTAATTTATAAGAGCAATACTCCTTCAACTAGGAGAACTTCCGGCATATTAAATATTCTAACCTAACTCTAGTTTTCTCAAAATTAATGGAAATAATGGTACAAACTCCGTAGTTGGAACATTAGGCAAAATTTTAAAAGAGACACTAAAAATAGCCTCAAAACCAAAATATAATAAACCTCCAGAAAACTCCCGTTAAAAGTTAAAAATAAAGTTCGACTACGAAACTACGTGTGTAAATATTGTAAGCATACATGTGACCTCCATCTGTATTCAGATCTCTGCAATATTAAGGATGAGGTAATTGCAGGCACAGAACAATACACTACAAAGCGTTTCGAAGACACCATTCAAGCACCCAGGTAAACATTCTTTGGCAGCGCTCCGTTCTTTGTAGCATTCGGAACAACCCTCTTGTCCCTCAAGTCCGTTTCACACTAGCTAGTTTGGATCGACAGTCGAAAACCGGGAGGTATTTTGCCTAGAATTGGGGAATAGTAAACTGAAGAAGTTAATGGGCCCTTCCACACTAGAGGGAAGACGATTTTTTGCAGGTCGGTCAATTTGATACAGCAGCTTTCAGGTCTGAAAAAAAGCCCCTGCCGGTAGAAAGCAGCTAATGTGATGTGGGCCTTACAGGGAATAAGCGGTACTTTTGTTTTTCCTCCAACTGAGAAAGCCGAAGCAGTAGCAGACAGCTTAAAGAGCCAGTTCGAACGAAATCACGATGTCGAGCAACTAATTTTGCATTAAAGCATACACCAAGAAGTTAAAGAATTCTTGCAAACAACACATGTTAATAACTTCGAACCCATGAGAGCATCAGAAGTTGTGAAATTCATTGTCAAACTAAAACTAAATAAATCACCTGGTCTGAATTTACAACAAATCTCAAGTCCTCGTGATCCGTATTTTATATTTAAAGCATCAGGACTATGTTCATTCAAATCTGATAATTTTCCGACCGTCAGAAGATACCGTGATGTTATTATAGACGATGCGAGTCAGGACCTTTAAATTCTGAACTTTTTTTAGCAGACTAACAAGAAGAAAGAAGTTCAATAATAAATATTCAAACATCATATTTTGAAAGTCCTGATCACGTACAAAAGGATTTTCAACCTTCATTTTTGAATTTGAAAGTTAATAAAATTCTTTACGCATTGCCTTTTCTTTTTCAGAGTATGCCCTTTCATTAGAGATCCCTTCCTAATACCATTATTTGATCCTTCATTTGGTACAACTCGATCGCCGAATTTCCTGTTCGACCAACCTTCAAACAGAACAATGAAAGAACGGAATTCAAGATTGGAGAGGAAGGAAGGTCTTTTTGTACTTGGCGTTTTCTTTCTACTTTTCTTGATATTTGGGAGAAAGCCCTTTATTTGAATTTGATCTGAAATGAGGACGTGGAACTCTTGATGTCGTCATGGGTATTTCCCTTCGAATTAATAAGAACTTGAATTCTCCTTCTATTGCATAACTTCGAATGATTAGAAAAAATAAGCGAATGCAATTCATAGTTGGCATGTAAATTCATGGCATTTTCAGCTTTCTTCTGAAATATAAATGTAATATAAAACGATCTTTGCTGTGTTAGAAATTTATCATACATATAACAAAGGTAGTTTTGTTATCCGCAATTATAATCGGTACGTAAGAAAGCAATTTATAAATATTCGCTTTATGTGTTTTGTATGTTTTTCAATAAAAGTTTCAAAATTATAGGCGACATAAACATTTATTGGAACTTAAAATGTATCCCAAAATCCTCCGCAACCAGAGTGATACTATTCTCTTACTCGATTGGATAAAATTAGCTCCTAGCTCTAAAAAAGACACTAGACCATATGTTGTGTAGTTTTTGTTTATATAAGAGAATAAGTCATCACTCTCGACTCTCGTTGCAAGCTTGTAACCTTAAATATACCCACAGATATTTCCAATTAGTACAAACGTGCTGCTTCGTTCATGGCACGACAATTCTCGTGAACATATAATTAGCACCTACTTCCCCTAAAAGCCCCTTAGTTACATTCAAAACCATGTCTTTGGAATCACAGCAAAAATGTTTCTTCCCACTAAACAATTCCATTCTATTTTAAATTTTTATTCCTTTTCGTAGGAATATTTTTTATACCTGCAACGAAAGCATGTCCATAGCCTCGGAACTGTAGTTCCTGGGTTTTTTCTTTTTTTAAACTAAAATTCTAAAGACTTAAGAATTGTCACTCGGAGCAGCAAACCAAGATGAGAAAGCACAAAATTCCTGGAAAAAAGTGGCCATCCATAATGTCTAAGCTTGTTGTCAAAAAAGTGTTGCTTTATCTAAAAAAATATCATCACGGATATAAAGATAGAAAAAACTATGAATTATTTGTATTGATGAATGATAATCTGATGTTTAAATAAAACTTATTGTCAATTTCTTATATTTTGTATCAAATTCAAAATAATGTCCTTTGCTTATGCCATTATGATGAATGATGCCATGTGATTTTAAATTTCAAATATCAAAATGAGATAAACTTTCAAATGAATTATACTCTGTGACAAAGCTTGGCAGATAATGTACCTAACTTCTAACTAGAGTTCTAGTGGAAACACCCTATAGTTGCTGTTTGGTTTTTCAAAGAAGTGTGAGAAAAAAAGAGGGCTGCAATTTTTTCATGAGCTTTTTTCTCTTGAAAATCATACAAAAGAAGAAAAAATCTAGCTGAGAAAACTATTTTGAAGACGTTAATCCTAGTAACAGAAAAGATACATCTTAACGTTACATACTACGAACAATAATTTTCTGAACTTGGGAAAAAACTCCACGCTTCTAAGAACCTGAAGTATTTTTTAGAAAATATTTTTGAACTAACTTCTGAATGAAAGAAAAAAAGGCTTCTTCGAATATTCTTTGTATAAGTTCTAAAAATGAACGAGAAAGTGTAAAGAAACTTTGTTATTCCAAAGTTAAATTCTGTTTCAGGGAAGATTTTTTAAACTAGAGGAGAATACTAACTCACAATATACAGGAAAAAGTTTCCAATACATCGCGAAGCAATCTAAAGTAGTAAAAGCAATTTAAACTAGTATAGGAGAAATTTCTATGCATTTTATAGGAAAAGTATGCAAAAAACATATAGGTCTTTTGTAAAAATGTTGATATAAAATATTCAAAATCTTTGCGGAAAGAAGTTTCTAGAAAAAGTAGTAAATCTTTTATCATTTATTATTTTTAAGACCTTTCTTAGCTTATTATGGATAGGTTTATTATGGATTTCAACAGCAAAGTTCTTACGAAATTTCAGAACTTCATTTTCTTAGAATAAAACTTTCTTCTTTTCAGAAAAAGACCCTACTCTCTTAAATCAAATGATCTTGATATATACGAATGTATTTATTAAAAGAAATTCAACTTTTCTTGTACTCAAATTTTGCCAGAAGGAGAGTTCTAAATCAGCAAGTGTAAGCGTATAAGAAAATGCTATAAAGTAGAATCAAAGGTTGTTGAAAAATTTCTTCTTCAAAATTGGTTATTATCAAATCAATTTCAAAATGAAAATATGAAAATGGTAGGTGTAATATTGCAATGATAAGTGTAAAATGAATATCTATCACATCTTGCAAGCTAAATTTTAAATAATTGTTGTTGAAAGAATAAGTTGAGGATTTTCCAAAAAAATATTTAACCAAATTATGAAGCAAAACATAGCATTCATGTTTCTACCGTCATGCAAAATCATGGATTTCAGTGCCAATACTAATCCTTTATTATTAATAATATCTATCTGACGTATTCAGATATGCATAAAAGAATATTCTCCGCATAAGAATAAACCTTTTTTTCTTAAAAATAATTTTCATCGATCTAATATAAAACTATCTACATCAATAGAATAATCTTGCCAACCTGTGATTAAGCAGAATACGTTTAACGGTTATAATAGATTGGATTCCACTGTGACGTCTCAGTCACGTGATAAACCTAATTGTACATGAAACGATATAGCCTCTATGGAAAGAATACGGGGTGTTCCGAGAATTGTTAGACACATTTCAAAAATTAATAAAAAAAAACTAATAACGTTACAATCACAGATTTTCTTTTAAATGAGAGGGAATATAAAAATTTTTTTTAAAAGATAGGTGTCGCACCATTACGACTTTCTAAATTTGCTACAGGGAGAGATTTCCATTCGCAATGGCTACCGATCAGCAGAAGCCGATTCTCGTTTTTCTGTTTAAATGAACATCTCGAAAACGCTTCAGTGTTCGAATTACAACTTATGTTACAAATTAAGGTATCTCCCTAGGTTCGGAGGCAAATTTTAAAAAATGCGCTTTAATGGACGATTTTAGTTTATTTTCTCTGTCAGTGTGATACAAAACTATACCAGTCCGGAAAGTTTTTGTCACTTGAGGTTTATCAAAATGGAAAGTTAGAGCAAAAAGCAAAACACTCTAGCAGAAATTCTAATCCAAATATTCAAATTCTTTCTCTACACAGCGCACCTACAGCTGTGGTGAAGGCAATGAACTAGGATCGAAGAAATATTTGCATTTAGAGAAAAGTTATGGCAAGTCAAATATTCCCTTATACAAAATATCACAAAATGCGTAGGTATGATAAACTTTAAGCAGCTGTAAATCAAGAACTATCGACTTCAGAACTATATCTGTATTCCATTGCCTTCATAATACTTAAAGTAACATGTGTTTAAGATTTGAAGGAAATATAATCATAATCTTTTGAGATATCATGTTTTAAGTACGTAAGTTTAGATAAAATTTTTTTCAGAAAACGCGTTTTAAGGTTTTCATTTGTTTTTCATTAGAAATATATTTTTTAAACTTCCTGTGTAATTCAACACATTTGTAGGACATACATTCTTCATTCGCAATCATATCACTTTTTCATTTTGACAGCCCGTAATTTTTTAAAAATATTTTTTGTCCCTACCAAAGACTGTCTCTTAGAAGTAACGATTCTCTGGTTATGGAAGTTAAGATATAGTTTCAAAGTATATATTGACCAGAAACTATTCCTAGATAATGGAATATTCCTGTAAGACCATAAAATCATTAAATTGTAATGATGGCTTAGATGTAATAATGGTTATTGGTTTTAGGACATTCGATTATTGTTATCCCAAAACGTGAAGTTTGTAACTCGACATATGTGCATTTTGGCAAAATTGTCGACAGAATATTGTTAAAATTCCAAAACTTATTTAAATTGATATGGCTTGCAAATAGAGTATATAATAAATTTAAATAAGTAAAAGAAAATTAAGTTATAATTTAGAGTGCAGTGTATTTTGTAAAACGATGGGAAATAGATAATTTCTAGTTTCGAATTTAGCCAACCATGTTTTATAAAAAATTCTATAATTCCGTTTCTATTTATCGTAAAAATAAAATTAACCTAAAATTAGAAAGCTAAATAAATGGGCTTTAAAATAAGATAATAAAAGAATTTGAATTTCGACCCTAAACCGTCTTTCAAACGTAGTCAGATGCCTTAAAGAGCTTAAAATTCCCTACAAATACATGCTTTAATTTTTTTTCTAGCTTTAATAGTTTCGTAGGCAATGGCACTCAAAAATTGGAGATTTTCAGTAACTTACAACCACCTAGACCACCTTTACGGCGCGTAACCTATCTGTAAAAAAAGTATTTTTTTAATGCGCTCTCATTTAAAAAAAAACGTAGTTGTAACATTATTAGTGGTTTTTTCATTAATTTTTGAAATGCGACCAAAAATTCTCGGACACCCTGTATTTTTCTTGGTAACAATGGATTCGAGTTGAATTACGTGACGGCATAATCACATTGCAAGCGTAATTGCGCGTGTCATCCAAAACCTGACTATACGTTGTCTTGCACTTTACTATGAAGACACGGTCTTTTTCTACTGCAAAATGAGCAAAAGGTAACAATATTAAATTGGTCGGCGCATTTGATATTCGCACATGAACTTGAACTGACTCCGAAACGTGTTTAATTTTTTTAATAAATAAAATTTTTCAATAAAATTTCACCATAGAAAAGCTTGTATGGTTTTCATAAAATATATTTAATATTTTCCTCAATTTTTAGCCTTCCAGTCTTCTTTTAATTTGGCTTTGAATTGCATCGTCATGGCAACAACATTAAGAGCCGTATAGTATCAGAAGAGAGGAAGGATGGATCTCTTTTCGTTCGCTTACGTTTTCAATTGAATTTCGGAAGAATATGTTCCCCTAAACATACAGCTTAAAAACAATCAACCAGAATAAGTAGAATAAATCCAAAATTTATTAATGTATTTAAATTGTTCCATTCCCTAAAATTCCTGTTTTCCCTCCCTCTGTTTTGTCTTTCGAATATAGATGGCGCCATGGTTCTAATGTTTCTTTAAAAAAATTGTTGATTACTTATTTTAACAGAAGATTAGCGTGGGATTGTGATAGCGTGAGGACAATTTTTTTCTATATTCTATGCATGGGGTAAGTTTATTTTTATAATGACTGTTATCATTAACAGCTATATGTCTAATATTTTTAAATCAATCTTATTAGCGCTTTTATGTTAAGTTTGGTTTTCATTTTTCTTTGAAAATAATGCTTTTTAGATGTACAAATGTCCTTTTTCTTTTGCTGGGAAATTTCAGTCTATGAGAAGACATATTTGGCGTAATGGAAGATTCTTACAGAAAAATTTCCTATTTATTTTCAATCCACTTCCATGAACTTAAGCTTTGATAAAATGGACTAGAATGGATTTCTTGTTTGTTTAATTCGATTCCCTCTGAGTTTATATTAGTTTGTTGTTTTTATTTGAATAATAGACACTAAACATACTATAATGTACAGAATCAGGAAAATAAACACTGAATTCAACATACAAAACCCTTTTTTGAACTGAAAAATGCATAGCAAGTTGGGGATATAGCATCTTCTGTATCCAATATTCTTCTGTTTATACACAACAATATTTTTCTAAATTATCTGAATCTTTCTTTTGTAGTTAATCTATATTGAGTTTCATTGAAATTTCATCTTTCTCCAAAACAATTTGTTCAAAAAGAGAGCAACTCATAAATTTACCAATCAGTATTATAGAGAAAAATTGCTTTTTATTAACTTCACTGACCCGCAAATATAGAAAAATGTGAAAACTGACAAAAAGAAAAAGAATGTTTTGAATTCCCAGTTTGCTGCTGGCCTTTCGCGAGGGCAAGTCATTTGTTAGAACCGACAAAATGAAGCTCAAATCCAATTTTTTATCTCCCAAACAGTTTTTTTTCCGTTGAATCTTGGCTTTTGAAAACAAAAATGTGCCACGAGTAACGTGTAATAAAAAGTAGAAAGAAATTTTGGCTGGAAAATCATGATAGAAATTCCTTGTTCCGACAGTAGGGAAACTGAGTTCTTTTTAGAAAAGAATTGTTTTTTGGAACTCTTCACAATCTAGAAACCACCTTTTCTGGCAACAAAACGGTAAGCATTTCTCGCACGTGTGTTGTATGATTAAAATGCGCATTATTTCCATAGAAATGGATTGTTTTTCTTTCAAACACGGTATTTTGTGCCATCTACTGTATCGGCAAAATAAAATTCTGTTATTTGTTTGGAATTTGCTTTTTCGTAGGAAATTGCAAACTGAAGATATATCCAAGGTGATTGTGGTCCGGATACGACAAGGATTTTAGATTTTTTTCGTTCTCAAATTCGGAACATCAGGATTTGTGAAATATGCAAACTCATTATATTACATAAATATTCTTTCTGAACGATATCATTCAGAGGCTGAGTACATGGATGAATATGTCACAGAATGTAGAATATATTTAAACATTGATAACATAGATGTTGTACAGACTGAATTGTTATTTATTTTCATGAAACAGAAATTAAAGTTTGTGAGTTAAAAAGTTGATTTCGAAATGCTTTCAGTAAAGATTTTAAATGAATAACTGGACAGTATACCGAATTCTGTATATTCTGTAAGTTTTCTCTTTCTGCCATCTTTTTTTCAACAATTTTTAAAACGCATTCTTTATGAATGAATGAATTGTTGAAAATTCGCTATTTACACCTATATGTGTTACTGATCATTCTCAACTCTTAGTTGTTCAGAAAAAAAATGCATGAATGGAGTTATTTCCGTCGCAGAACCCCATCACATCAGAAAATAAACATAGTAGAGCAGTAATTTTTTAAATATTCAGGATCAAAAAGTAGTAACTGCATAAAATTATGTAATGAAACCATAAATAAATTATTACCAAATATTTCTTTTAATGTTTTTTGTTTCGTTAATAAAATTATAAAGCTATATGAGCTAATGCACGTATATATGTGAAATACATTATGTTCTATATTATTTGAAATTAAGTCGGATACTTACTCCACTGTTGTTTTCAGGATTTTTGAAATGGAATTGCAATCCACCCAAGGATATTCAATATATAGTTATATTCTTATTCAAAATGACAGGAAATATAGTTTAAAAATATTATTTTTAGAAATGAATTTAAAAATGATGAGTGTTGCTTTTTTTATTATTTAACAGGAAGCTGTTACTTTATGGATTAGTAAAGCTAGATTGATATTACTTTTTGAAACTACAAGAAGGTTATTTTGGGACGTAACTTGTATTTCTGAACTGGGGTTAAATAAACAGGCTATCCTATTCTGCAATTTTTACACTATACTTGTGGAAAGATGCTTGTACCCGATGGATTTAACGTGCATTATTTCTCTGTGTTCACTCATTGCTTTTGTTGTCGTCATAGAAGGAATACCTTTATCTCCAAAATCACAAAAATCTTCAAGGTTTTGACCAAATTTTGAAATGAATTTAGACTGTTTTTAAGCATTAAGAAAAGAAGCCTTTATTAAATAGAGAAAGAACTGCCAGGTCATTTATCCTTCACACCACACTTCTCTGTTTTATACCGTAATCCTGTTTTATGGTGAGAAAGGATATCTCTAACAGCTATCACCAACGGAATGTCCTTCGTCTCATTTCAGGCTTCCTCATGGCCTCCTCCCAAACCCAGGAATTCATTTACACAACATACTTTTTCGTCCTCCGAAGAAGTGACCAGTATCACTTCTTTTGTTGAAAACAGTGATCGGATCGCCTTTGGGGGAAAAATAATATCCTAAGTAGATAAAGATAAGAAAGAGGAAGCTTTGCAGGGACACCTAACGATCCTGCCTTCAGAACCCTGCACACACCGTAGCTATAATCTGTCGTTTAATGTGAGATCAAGGTTGTGTGTCTTGCTCTACACGCGAGGAAATTGATGACTTCTGGACTTGTTGTTTGTTAAGGACGGTGTGAGTGGATATCTTTCCTATATTTGGATACCCGCCTCTGTGCTAAAGAGGTTTCTAGTCTATGTTACCCTATAATCTCGGAGAAGTATGGAGTTATCCTCTTAAGTAGAAGTTTTATTTCTGTTAGTTTAAATCACAAAGTACTTGAAAGATGTTTGGTAATGATTTTCATAATTTTAAACATTGCTCAGATGAAGAGGACCACACATGAGCTGGCAGCCTTTCTCTGAATTTTCATGCCATACAGATTAAGTCCCATAGACGAATTTAATGTGTAGCAGCGTGTACTGTATAACTTGGTTAAAATAGGTCCTGAATTCAAAAGTCGCTAACTATCCCAATGCGGACTTGAAAGATTGAAAACAAATGGATAAATTAACAATTTTTAAATAATTCATCTTTTTCCTTGTCACAAACTGTAGAACATCCAAACTGAAATCATCTTCATTTCAGACCAGTGGCGTTTTAGTTATCTGTATCAGTGCGTTGTAAAGTTTTCAGTTAAAAAATCCATCTCAGCACCATTTTGTTGAAGAATTTCATTGGCTAACTTACCGAAATTTCTTACCATTCTAGGAACCTCTTCTTCCCATTAACAATTCCTCTCTTCCAACATCTGCTATCATTCATATTTAAAGTTCTAATCTAATATTTAAAGTGTTAGATGAAAATATATTGTCTACACCAAAATGTATTTCTGATCATCCTCAGCTTTTAATTGTTAGTAACGAAAAATATAAGCGTATCCGTTGTCACAACTTAGGAACATTCAGGAAAAACTATCTAAGCGTAACGGGTACTTTTAAATATGTTGTAAAACCAGAAATTATTTAACTTTGTGAAATTATACACTGAAACATAAATAAATTGTCAATATTTTTCAGTGACATTGTTTGTTACACTAACAATATCATTACTGATACATGTACTTGGAATGCATAGTTCGAAACACACATAGTTTTCAAATCTATGTTTATTCATATGTATACTACACCTATCATATCAATATCCACGAGTTTTACCCTTCCGCAACTTTCCCGATTTTGTAGAACGGGAAGCATTCTTTTTGTTACTGTAAATATGTGTATATTTCACTACTAATAAATAGTTACCACACACATTGTGTCTAAGGCTTACAGCTCATCATTTATATAGCTGCATTTTGTATTTTTAAAAAATGTTCTGCAAGTGAAATGAACATTGGTTCTGTCTGATTGACTGTTATCCAAAAAAGATTGTTCGAAACGAAAGAAAACCCATTTCTGAATTTCAAATATATGCCAAAGTAGAAAGGTACGGTTTAACCGAACTTCGAATTGAAGAAATGAGCTTCAATGTCTTTTTAAATAAATACTTCAGTCTTTAATGGAAAAAGACAGACACTGAGACTTTACATTAAATTCGACAGAAACACATTCTCTGCCATATTGCCTGCTTCCATCAACTTCTTCTTCTCAACCTTTCACTACTTGCAGAAACTTTTGATAAAATATTTCTTAAGCTTTCTCAAAGTCTTTCCATTACGAATATGGAAATATAATACATTTTTTTCTGTTCTCTCAAAAATTTCTGACACCTGTCATTTAAATACTGAAACAAAGTCGTTTACCTGAAAACTCATCCCGGGAAACGCTGCAGGAAATAAAACAAAACACATTTTTCGCATTATATTCCGATACCTTTTCTGACTTAAATTTCTATTGCATCCAATAGCGTTTTTCTACTTCGATAGAAGACTCAATAGAAAGATATGCTTCGGATATAAATTCTAAAAAAATCCCAAATATAAGATACTCTTCTATATTTAGATCTTCCTCTCAAAAATTCTAGAATCCGAGTATTCAACAATGAAACCGAAATATGAAACAAAATGTTTTTCATTCCGAAATGTATTGGGGGGGGGGTTTCTTTTCATGTTTTTAGGTAAGTTTGCAATAGGGAAAGTATCTTTTCTTTTGATATAAAATAAAAAAAAATACCTGAGAAGAGAAAATCACTTTCGGCTTTATAATCTTTCACAAAAGCAAGATTTTTTAAATATTTTTAACTCGGAATACTTCGCGAAGTACATTTCACGATCGTGCCAACGAGCAATTTACTTGATAAAAAAATAAAATAATCAAGAAATTTTCAGGAATTAATATAAATAATTTTCTCTGGAATTATTTACATTAATCTCTAATTTCTCTCTCTCTAATTTTCACTCTCTTCTTATTTCCTACCGGAAACTTGCCTAAAAACATGAGAAATAAAAGAAAAAACTTCAACCAATACATTACAACCATATATTATACTAATTAGTCGAAAACCTATTGCAAATTTCGGTAGCCTAAAGATAATGAAAAATGTTCTAAATTAAATATTTACGATATATTCTGATCAACAATATACTGCAGATATATCCGACAGTATATTGCACATAATATTTTGCACGTTGCATTTTTTTGTGGAGGGATTTAGCAGAGAATTAAAATGTTTTACCTCGGAACGTCAGATTTCTGACGTCTTCGATATTGTTTTTTAATTAAAAATTAGCAGTTTTTTCTGTATCATATTAAGACACAATTGTTGTCGGTTAAAGTTCTGCGATATTTGTAAATATTAATAAAGAAAAAAATTCAAGAATTATCCATTCAACTCAATATTTTTAAAACGAAATTAATAAAGCCAGAAAAATCGTTTGGAAAGCGCATATTTGAAAAGGTAATTGAAATAAAATGGCAACTCCACATTATTTTTTCTTTTTTATGAACTCTTTCTAGCAACGATGAAATAGATGGTTTTAAGAGTTTTAAGAATTCAATGTTATTTAAGTGGTGTAAATTGATTGTAAATATTTCGTGTTTAAAAAATGTCTGTTTTTTGTGAAAATCGAGAAAAAAATGATGTTTAGAAGGAAGATGTCGTTCTACATATCTAATGCTCGAAATACAGTACAGTACTAATAATTTTCCCAACGCTTTTCTTAAGCATTATTAATGAAATACATTTCGTATTAGTTAAAATTCGAACAGAGTAAAATCTGAAGTTTGGTTGTTATATATGTTGCAAATTATGCTCTTTGATTAACAAAAGCATCCTTTATTTTAACAACACGCTTCCATAAAATACCATTTTCATTGTTCCTAAAATCATTATTTTCATTCTTTCAAAGTTCCTTTCTGCTGAACGCTTAAACAACTAACATATTCTTTTCGTATACAATCCAAACGAAGGCAATTAATTACTCATTCTCTGAAAATGAGGAAAGGAATCCCAGAATTCCGTCAATTAGCAGAGCTTGTCTTCTTCGAAGAATCTGTGAAAGAGATCGGACGACAATAATAATAAAAAAAGCTGATTCATAACTGATTCCAAACACGATTTTTATTTCCAAAGCATCTCTTTATAACTGCAACCGTAACTTTCTTCCGTTGAATGAGAAGCAGTTAACGGATAAATTCCACAAGAATGGGGGGAGGAAGAAAGCTGCAATGGAAGAATAAAAAAGCAATTGGAATTCTTCTGTGTTGATGGAAGTTAGCTGAGATTGAAACAATCTGTAAATACAAATACAAATGTAGTTCTGAATGGCAAATACAACTAGTGGAACTTTCATAGGGATAGATTTTTCCCTTGTGAATAAGATCGTGGCGTCGAACGTAAATTAGACTTTCTATTAGAGGAATTGAGTGGAATGCAAATGGCGGGAAACTTAGCTGAATTTGAGACAGTCGATTCGTTAGAAAATGTCAAGCTAATTTTCAGCTTAAGTTTGAAATGTTTCTTTTAAATTGAATGTAAAATCTTTTTCAGTTGTGTAATGCAAGAAAAAAATAACCTGCTCTATTTAAAATTTGAATATCATTATTTATGCATTTGCAATTGAGTCAATTAATGTGGCGGTACTAGCATCGAACTAATCGTAATTAATTGCTTCAGTGTATTACACTCTGCGCACTTTTTTTGTTATTCTACAACTTATGCTGTGCTATGACGCTATACTTGCATTCTGCGCAATTTGTTCAATAGAAAAATGTACACTGTTTATGTTTTGGTAGTTATAATGTTAAATTGGAAGACAGTTGTTTGAAAATGTTTTTCAAGTTTTTGCTTAACAATTTGGAATTATTTTGTGCTGTAAAAATGTGAAGGTAAGGCTTCATGCCCACATCATATTGTGCACTGTTTTATAAAGTACCAAGACAATTTCAACACACTTTTTGATGTACATGTTTATTAACTATCTTATAAAAAATAACAAGTAAAATAGCAAATAATTTAAGTAAAATGAGAAATATTTAATATTCACTCAAAAAACATCTTTATATATAAGTTTGATTAAATTTGTGTAATAATGCTAACGATCACGAATAATTCTGTGCTGTTAGTGCTACATATTTGTGATTTGCTGTCTGCTTTTGTGTTATTACTTTCTACAAAGTGTTATTCTTTGTATACTTCGTGTTTTCTGAAATATTCGTGGAATAAAGCGTCGTTTTACATTTTCCGGCTTGTTTGACTACATTCACCACACACCCATTGGGCGATTTTAATAACAATATATGCAAATTTAGTATTAATCAAATATCAAATTTCTTTTATTTAATTGTTGTAATTCTAAGTTATCGCGTTCTCAGACACACGAACAAATAGACCGACAAACTACCAACCCTTTGACGGCTAAGGTCAAAAATTTAAAACAGATCTACAATTTTGTCTACAAAACCATATGGCAATTTTCATCCGTCTAGAATATCCGGCAGAATTCAACGCCTACTGCCGTTTTGGATTACCGTGTACGTAAGCGCATGGACGGAGAGATAGACGGATTTCTCTTTGATGGATTTCATCCAAAATATTACAGTAATCTCTAATTTTGGTGTAAGACCGCATACCAAACTTCATTTGTTTAGCTTGCGTTTCTGAATAATTGTGGTCGCAGACAGACAAAAATAATTCCAAAAGTGGTTTTTACGATTCCAGGGATGTCTGAAACGTAGAGATGCATCAAAATTTCGAGGCCGAATTCTTTTGTCGATTTAATTTTCATATTCAAGAGTTTAGAAACACTTAATGTTATATACGTTTATAATGATATAAAGTCATTTGCAAGAATAGAAATTTTCCAACACAACATCAGATAAATTTCCGAATAGTTTCCTACTCAAAAAGTGGCATTTGAAATTAAATCAGCCATTCTCACAGTTTGCCCTACTTATATTTATTTTGTACGAAGTGTCCATTCCATTGCTAAAAGCCAGAGAAAATCAATAGCACTCTCGGCTTTTAAAGCTCACGCTCAGCTTTGTTACTTTTGGCCAAAAGCCCTCCATTCTTCTTAACAGATATTTCGTAACATTAATTTTGAGGTTTCCAGAATTCAACGGATACTTTATTTTATTTATACGGCCATCCTAAGTTCCGGCGAAAGTATCCATTTCACCAAAACTATTCTTTTTTTCCCGATACATTTCTCTACCTTTCCGTGCAACGGGGTCAGTATGTTTGTGGGGTGATAAAAGAAAAATGGTTGGTTTGCTTTCTTTCGTGGAATAGTACCGGGTAAGATCGGTTAAAAATGTTTTGATTGAATCTTTCTTCCTTTTATCTAACTTTGTTTGTCTTTTTCTTAGATCTACAAAGGGAATAAGATGTTTTGTTTGGATCTGATCATCGATACTTCGGTACTTTTTAAACTGTGCAGACATTTTGGTAGCGTTGACAGAAATTTCTGAAATCAAAGAGATTAACTTTGATAAATGATGCTGTAAGGAAATTGTAAAGACAAAGGGAATAAGATGTTTTTGTTTGTTTTTGATCATTGATATAGTTTAGCAACGGATTCCGAGACTACCATCTCTGACGATTTTACA
>BGPR01008995.1:0-60207 GCA_013235015.1 Araneus ventricosus | reverse complement strand
TCTTGCATGGTTTTTCATATTGCTATTCTTGATGATGTAACCATTCAGATATATCAATTATGTAAAGAAGTGTATTTTTTCCTTTTATTATTCTTTTAAAATAATTATTAACACCAACTATTTTAGTGCACGTTGAATTTTCAAGCAACTCCTTACGAGGGATCCATACTTGAGACGTTCATAGTAAGGTCTTTCTTGCATGGTTTTTCATATTGCTATTCTTGATGATGTAACCATTCAAGTATATAAATTATGCAAAGAAGTGTTTTTTCAAGTGTTTATCATCGAAAGAAAATAAGAAAAGAAAACTGTGCACGTTCCGTTGAATTTTTATAAAAAATATCTTACTTTAGTATGAGATTTTTATAAAATCTGAGATGACAACATTTCAGGACAGAACTATCGAAATATTCGGAAGAGAACAATGACAATTAATGTAATTTCCAACTTTGAAAATGAATGAAAAGTTCCCTTCTGAATATTGATTGAATAAGTTTCATTAAATTATCTTTTTGAAAATATTTACCTGTTTTCCAATGCTTCCAAAAGTTTTTAGATCCAATAGCGTTAATGGACTATCTTTATATATATACTAGCTGATATGCCCGGCGTAGCTTGGGATAAAAAATATTTTCAAGTCCATATATTTTCAAGTACTTATAACACTTTCAATTTACTAAAAGTGCTTTTCGCGGGAACGTCTTTCGTTAATTTTCGTTAATCAACTGACCCTTTGGACCAGCAGTGAAACACCCTTCTTCTTTTTCTCTCCTTAGTTTGAACCACCTAGCAAGAATCTCGTAGTCCTTCGTATTCCATTTTCCCCATGTTTCATATCTTGTATTTTGACGTAGACTTACGTCTATTCATAGTAGTCTAATAGTGTGTCGGGAAAGGAAAAAATTATGACGCTTTTCGTGATATTTTTAAACGCTTATAGTTCCGCAACCAAATAACATAGAGAGTTTTAGTTCCTTTTAACAGAGAAAGGTAGACATTGAAGATTGCAAACTTAATTTTAGAATTTGGAATTATGGTTTAGTCACAGTCGATTTGAAAAATTGGTGAAAATCACGAAGACTTTTGATGACGTCACAGCAACCGACGCGCGCGAACGCATCGGTTGTGAGCGGTATATTAACTGTATTTTAACAGATCAATAATTAATTCATTTCAGACTAATTAATTCATTTAGATTAATTCATTTAACAGAGAAAGGTCACAGAGCATAGGTCATAGGTCAAAGTCACATAGAGCTACTTTAGTCACAGTTGAGTAATCGATTAATTAACTGTCCTTAATTAATTATTAGTAACAATTGTTGATTTAATTGAGCTGATCTCTCCATCGATTTAATTGAGTTGAGTTAGTTTTAGTTTCATTTAACTGAGAAAGGTCATAGAACATAGGTCAAAGTCACATAGAGCTACTTTAGTCACATAGAACAACTTTAGACACAGAAAATCACAGTTGAGTAAGGTAAATAAGTCTACGCCCCTCAATCCCAGGGACCGTTTCGCAGAGACAGCTTCCCGTCGATTTTTTTTTTTTTTGCTATTATCCGGACAACAATTCTCTTATCTTTAGTATTTTTGTCACTGACCGAAAAAAACACTCATATTCTTTCTTTTTCACCTTAGGCCTTCTCCCTCCGGTAGGAAGTGCGATCAACAATCTTGAATGTTTTTACACGCTCATTATGATCATTATAAAATTTGTAAAATTAAATGAAGCACCGCGGAAAGAGAGTAATTAACATCATTGTGTTGTGGTGCAAACATATTGAAAGAGGTATATGCTACGAAATAAAAGCTAAATAAAATTTCTTCCTTTCTGTTAACATTCAAAGAGAACAATATTTTTATCATAACTTTTACAATGGTAAAAATACCGGAATGAAGGATTTGATAAAACGATCTATGGTTTGAATTTTATTACAATAACAGAAAGCATTGTTACAAATTGTGTATAAAATAAATTTGAAATGTTAATTAAATTAAGAAAATGAATGAATAAAATTTAATTTGAAATCATTAAAACGATAATTTTCTGCTCTTTAAGATGGTATGTAAATATTCTAAGTGGAATATATTTTTTCTGAAATTATTGGCGAAACATTGAAATAAAACGCCGAAAATTGGCTTAATTTCAGTTATTTATTTAAATATCTTAGGAAATAATTATTTTGAAAGTTTGAAAAAGTAGAATTAATCTAGGAACGAGCCCCAGAATGGCATGTGGAAATTTCATGTCGCTGTTTAGGAGGAGTTCTTGCGACAGATAGACCGTTAGAACATCTTTTTTCCCTCCCTCCATTTATCCTCTTCCTACGATAGGAACCGGACTAAGTAGCCTTGAAGGTCTAGCACAAACTCATTAGGATCAAAATAATAAAAATAATAATAGATAAAAATTTGTGAAAATTAAACAAAACATCGAGAGAATAATTCACTAATGTCCTTGGATCACTGTGTAACCGTATTAAAAGCTGGAAATGCTGCGACAACAGGAAACCGGAAGTGAAAAGTCTTGTTTGTTGTTTATGCTCAAAGAAAGCAATATTTTCATATATTAAGTTTAGCACTGTCAAAAGCCCGCGCGCGAAACAGTAATTTGGCTTAAATTTATTTCTATAAGAATAAAAAGTATTGTTATATATTGCGTTAAAATATATTTTTAAACGTTGATAACAATCAGAGAAAACACTTCATCGCATTGGAATTAATATCATTTAAAAGATAATTTTCAGCTCCTTCAAATGGCATAAAAATAATTGTTGTCTAGTAAGTATTTCGGAAGTTATTGGCAGGAAAAGTCTAAACATTAGGCTTAACAGCGGCTAATTTTCATTAGTTAATTAAATATCTTAAGAACTAATTAACTCTGAAAGTTGAAAATAGCACCGTTGACCTAGAAATGTTCTCTTGAATGTCGTGTGCGAATTTCATATCGCTACGGCTCACCGTTTAGGAGGAGTTCTTGTGACCGACCGACAGACAGACACATGTATTTTCTGCTTTATATTATAGATGTTATATAAAGATATATGTTTAACATTTTCAACCACTTATTGTAATTATGTACTTTTTCGAACTGCTATAATATTCTAAACTATTCATCCTAAGAACAATGTGTAGGACTATTTTTGTAAGAAATTTATTTAGTTTAATTTTATACTTAAGTTTTTTTCGGTGGATCCATAGTTTTCGAGATATTTTTTTTAAAAACTGAGAAATCCCTCCCTTTCAACCTTCCCGTACCTCCTGAGCACCCTCCATCAGCAGGGACTTTTAGTATGTCGTTTAGGGCACTCCTCTAACAACTGTGCCGAATTTCAAAATTACACCTTTTTTTTTAAATTTACAATTTGTTGACTGGACTACGAGTGAAAGGAAATTTGTGAAGAGGAACAGATGTGAGGGGAGGAAGGGAGCATAATTGTTCATCAAATGGGTTTCCCCCCCCCCCGCTCCGACATATACAATACTACCCTTGTATAATTATTATATAGGCATGAGGTTATTTTGAGGGTAGTTGATTCAGCACTTTTAATCGATTTTACCATTACAATAAGGAATTTTAGAAATATTAACTTTTATATCCTCCTGTATCTTCTAAACTATTGATGTTACAAAAAGAAGATGGGACTTTTTTTGTAGGAAATTTCATGTAGTTTAATTTTGTAATTGAGTGTTTTTTTTATAGAACCCCTGGTTTTCACGATATTTAAGAAAAACTGAAAACGTACCCCTTTTAGTATGTCGTTTAGGGCATTACCCCCAACAACTGTGCCAAATTTCAAAACTACACCATTTTTTTTTTCTATTCGTCGATTTTTGGCCTTCGTTTGACTGAACTAAAGGAGTTGTTTTGCAAAGTTTTCAGAAGAGATATCACCTATTACGTGTCGTTAAAGCTATCCTTTGTATTGGACGTATTGCCAAAGTTCTGAGGCTTTGAGGCATGCATTTAGTTCGTCCACTGGCTTTGCCCTTGAAATGACAGGTAGAGTTTGACGAAAGTTTCCTGACAGTAAGATAGCAACTCCTCCTATAATTCTATTGTCATTTCGGGGATCACGCATACTTCGATCAAGAGTTTCCAAAGCCTTTTTGTTTGACATTGTGCACTCATCCCAAACGATAAGTTTGCAAGTTCGTAGAACAGTCGCCTTACCAGAACTTTTGCGTATATTGCATATAGGATTCTCAGTTTGAGCTAAGTTTATAATGGTAACTGTAACGCTGAATGAACTGTGCGACCACCATCCAAAAGTGTGGAAGATATTCCTGATGAAGCAACGGCAAGAGCTATATGACGTTTAGATCGAATTTCAGCAAGGATCAAATTTATTAAAAAGGTCTTTCCAGTTCCACCAGGGGCGTCATTAATCAAATTCATCATTGCTTCATCAGCCGTTCGCTGATCTTCCGTTATTCGAGGTTTATTTGTTTCCACCATATGTTGTAAAATATTGATATCGTAGTTAGCTTCTCGTAGCAAATCTCTATCCAGAGTATGATGTGCTTGTCTTGTTGGAACGGGTAATCCAAGCTGAAGCAGCGTTTTCCCACAAATTGATAGACACTTATCTTCAAGCAGTATGCGAGTTTCGTTGTAAATCTGAGGTGCGTTATGCAAATCTATGTCTGGATTCTCTCTCTGTTTTTGTTGCAAAATATCTTCACTAAGTCTTTCTTTGTATTTTTGCCATAGGCTTGAAGGATTTGAAGGTGCACAGGTTGTAATAATAAGGGCAAATAAATCTCATAATTAAGGAGGGAATCGTGTGACAGATGCCTCTTGTAAGGTCTAAGCCCATTGTTGATCGTCTTCTAGTAAACAGAGTTTTATACATACATGCTTCTCTGTATGTTTCGCACACCTGCCCTTCAACAGCTTTTAAATCTGTGAAAGAAGTGGGTCCCCTGATGGTGTGGAGTAACAGACGGATATTAAAAACACTTAGCATTATTTACACAGTGTATACACAGTGATGTGGGGTGGGTAAATACCCAATGGGTAGGTAAATGTTTTTTGAGTATATACCCGGGTATTTACCCAAGGCCTGGGTAAATACCCAAAAACTGGGTATTTTGCGAAGAAAAAAAAAATTCGAATGCTGATTCACAAAGAAATATACGGAGTTTTATAAATACCTCCTAAAAAAGTATTTGCAAAAAAAAAAAAAAATGTATTTGTGAATGGTCATTCAAAATTAAACTTAAAATTTATAAATACCCAAAACTGGGTATTTTGCAAGAAAAGTATTTGAGAGTGGTGTTATTCAAAATGAAGCATTAAATTTATAAATACCCTTACACTGAATATTTTGCGAAAAAAATTGCATTTGTGAATGGTGATTCAAAATAAAACATATAAAATTTAAAAATACCTGCAAACTGGATATTTTGCAAAAAATGCATTTCCGAATGTCGATTCAAAATTAAACATAAAAATTATAAATACCACAAAACTTGGTTTTTTTAAAAATATTTGCGAATGATGATTCAAAATGAAATAAAAAATAATATGTCCCTTAAACTGGGTATTCTGTATAAAAAAATGTAGCTTTGAATAAATTATATAAACAAAAAACAATTGCTATCAGGATTCAGAATAAAGTATTCTAAAACTTAACGGGATCGGGGGATAATTTAGTTTTTACGGTTTGAAACTTTGTCACTTACAATAGAATAATTATTTTTAACACCGTTTATGTTATACTAGCCGCCATCGGCGACCAGCTTGATCGCCGGGAATATAATTTCAACTGACTCTGTTATGTATAGTTTGATATTCATGGTTCTCTTAACAAAATAATTTTAAACTTCAAATTGCGATAGAGATTTACCCCGCGTTCTCAACGTAGCCTTGCACTTGTTCTGTTCCTTGTCTATATGAAAGTCCCTGATGGAGTCAAGTAACTGTTCATGCCAAGTTACATCTAATTGTACGTACTCGACGCGAAATTTAATTTAGCAAATTTATTTCAACATCGAAATAACACGGCAAGTTTTACGTCCAGCAGCATGTTAATTGGCTGAAAACATACTAATAAAATGAATTTAATCATAGCAACCATAATCGTTCAGTTTACTGGATTCAATTCTTTATATACTTACTATCTTGAGGACTTTCTTTACAGATTTCACAGAAAAATTGATTAAATAAAAAAAGAAAAGAAAATCCAATAGAATATTATATTAGCTTTTAACAATGGAAGAGAAACACGCAATTGAATATTTGTTTAAACAATGAAAACGGTTTGAATTTCATTGTAACAATGAATGAAAAAATATTTTTAAAAATTTATTAAAATTAGAGAAAAAAATCAAATGAAAACTTAATTGTTATCATTGAAAAGATACGCTTTTAAATTTTCAGATGGTGTAAAAATAATTTTTGTGCTGTACTATTTTCGGTAGATATTAAGGAAAAACTCAAAAATTTTGCTTAATTTTGAATTAATTAAAATTTAAAAAAACAACGGTTAATAGATGCACATTCCCACCCTCTAAAGTATGTTTGTGCCAAATTTCGTTGCTCTTGGCCTAGCGGTCTGTCCTGTAGAGCGCCAAAACACACACATTTTTCTTAATTATTAGTAGAGACAGACAGTACCAATGAATCTTGTGATCCATAATTTACTCACATTGCCATGCAGGAAGTCAAACATTCTTGTTTTGATTTATGAATAGTTAGTCATTTACTTCGTGTATATTAATATTACTGTAAATTTTGTATTAAAAAGAAAAAAAGGGGAAGTTACCTTCTTGGAGCTTTTAATGTTAAGAATGATAAAAGTATCCAATGTAAGTACTATAATGTTGAGTACAAACTCGCCAATGCAAGCAAAATGGAGAAACAAAAAGAAAAAAAAAAGTTTTGAAAGTCTTGATGGATTAAAAAGGTTTTGAAAGGGATAAAATAGTTAATGAATTTTCTTTTAATCAGATTCCAACCATGACACTTACATCAAATTTAGAGTTTTAAGATAATTTATGTATTGATGTTCATGATCCAGATGAATACCGTCTAACCAGGAAACTGAGTGTGAGTTTGTATGTCTACTGTACTGTCTAATAATACACAAGATTCAGCAACAAAAAATTCACATTTCTTGTTCCTGAAATCTTGTTACAAAAATAATTTACTTTTGTTGAAAGTAATATAAGTGAATATTACTTTCAGAATAATTGACCTTTAAAAACTGTAGAACTGAAACATCTGCTAACTTATCAGCTATGTCTGGTACTTTGACTAATTAATCCAAAAAGAATTATAAACAATTGTATCTTTCATTTTAGTTTCTAATATCAGCTCTTTATCATTTTAAAACCAAACTCAACATTATCTTTTTTAAAATTTAGTTGAGTTTTAAAAAGGATTGATATTCAAGCCACGTATTTTATGTAAGATCCATGATATAGTATCCTTTTTTGTTTTTTCTGATTCATTTTTTTAGTTTTTATAGAATTTAAAAGGTTCATATATTACAAGTTTTCTTTTTTTTTTTTACCTTATCTCATGTTCAATATTTATTCTATATATATTTATATTATATAGAGACATCATATTTCATAGCAGTGCCTGTGTTTTATATGAATAGAGGTAATTCAAAAATAAATACCCAGGTAAATACCCATTTTGGGTATTTACCCGGGTATATACCCAGGGTATTTACACTTAAAAATAAATACCTGGGTATTTTACATCACTGTGTATACATGACCTAATGCATCAGATTCAAATACATTGGGATGTCCGGGAAAAACACTACCTTGTTTCCTCTTACAAAATGATTTTTTAGACTTATTCAAAGTGTAATATTTAGTTATCTCTGTGTACAATAATGTTTTTGCGAATGTGTCTTCTGCGTAGGCTGTTAATGTTGTATCTGGTGTTTGAGTAGCTCTTTCGTGAGCATTATCAGAAGTGAAATAAACACGTTGGCCGTTTTCTAGGTGTACGGTAAGATGAACGACAGTTGGGTACCTGTCATGAATGGAGAATCGTAAGATTCGCCAAACTGCTTCATTACTGTTAATGTATCGGCCCATTTGGTATCTTGCTATTTCATCATTGACCCCTGTTGCATTGTTAATTTCTACAACAGCCATATCACCTTGTTGATGTATTTACAAATATATTTGATTGACTTGACAGAGTCGCAGTATTCTACAGTAGTGTGTGCTTGGAACATCTTTGACAAAATAGGCGAGTCAGGTACAACCCAACGATTGTCGATTTCAACTTCACGCTATTTATTGTCGATTCTTGAATTTATAACTGTTGTATGGCCTCCTTGTTCAGACGTAACCATCCTCAGCCGTCTGTGTTTCGCAGATAATTTTGCTTGGGTATCGTTTCGTACAGTTCTTATCTTTCATGCATGGGGATTTCATATTTAGGGCGCCACAAGGACCGTGAATCATACGTTTTGAAACAATTTCGAACAGAGCAGGATCTTGAAGTGTATCGGGAATATCCGCAGATGTATTTTCTCTTTTAGCCATATCAGGATGTGAGCATGCGAAAGACCCCTTTTTTGCCACTCGATCGAATACATCCAACAATTTACTTCACGATAGATGCAGCTTTTGGTTATAATGTCAATAAGCTTTATTAGTTTTTTTGCCTAAACGCTCGAGCTATTCCATCATGTCGGTTCGCTGGTGATTAACCATGGGCAAGTTCTTTAATTTGAGACCATGCTGTTTTGTACTTGAATGTGGTAAATAGGTCTGGGCGCCCGTACGATCGTACATATGCCATTTCTTCCTGTGCATACTCATGCATATGCCTTGGGCTGCCTATGTATGTTGCCAGGAGAATGACCATTATGCCAATATCTGTAGCATTTCCGTCATTGGTTATAGCGTCTCTCAGGTGAATGTTTTCTTCTACTCGAAGTATGCTGCTGATTCAACTTAATATATAAAAGACGTTCACTTTCTATCTTGGCATACATGTCCATTATGAAATGATGGAAAAGTTGTTAAAGTAGAATGTGATTGTATGCCTCTGTCCGAATCATTATGCGAAAAGCATAAAATTCCATGGCCGAAATTTTCTTGTTTGTAGTTAATCCCGTATCTGTGTTTGTTTTAAATGGAAATGGTACCCATCCTCTCCCTGCCAGAAAATAATGGGATAGTGTAGAGAGTCACAAGATCGATGTACCTCTGCAATACGTTCCAGATCTTCACCTCTTTTCTGGATAATTATATCCCTCCTATCCGCATTATATCCGATGGCTATTGCCACTTCATTAACTGTGGGTGCGCTGAAACGTCGTTGATGTTCTCCAACAGGTGTTTTGTCCGCTCGGATTATCAACTTGCATTGATCAGTGGACTAAAGCAATTTTAAATAATCGAACCACAGCGTTATGTTGGTGCAGTAACCTTTGTATATCGAAAACGATTTCTCTTCCAGTACCCGAAATCGATTCACAGCGTTGGTTGGTTTCAACGTTCTCCTCACCAATGAAATGCATTTCTAAACACTGCGGAGTCCTATCTTAGAATGGAAACATTGACCCAATTATGTGGTAGATTTGTCCTTGTATTTTAAAAGGTGACATGAATCCTTCTTCTCGAACGACAGCTATTGTTCCAAATCATGTTTCTAGCGTTTCACACTTGAATTTTTTTTAACTCGACAGTACTTACATACTACGTTCATTTTCCCAATAGCTGCTTTGGGGTGGAGCCATAGTCTTTAGTTGGATCATACCTAAATGCCTCTAGATAGAGATCCTGCCGCATGCTTGTTTGTCTTCTATTTACATGTTGTGATCGCTCAACACGCAATCGATGTTCTCGATAATCATGTAACTAAGATGTCTTGCCTAATGCGTTGTTGCCGTAGACGCTGTTGAGTTTGTATTGGTTCTTAAGGCGCCCGTAAGTTTTCTTGCCTAATGCGCTTTTGCTGTAGAGTTTGTGCAGGTTTTTCAGATGCCTGTAAGTTGTTTTGTCTAATGCGTTGTTGCTGTAGTAGCTGTTGAGTTTGAATGGTCTCTTCAAATGCCCGTAAGTTTTCTTGCCTAATGCGTTGTTTCTGTAGACGCTAGTTTGTACAGGTTCTTCAGACGCCCGTAAGTGTTCTTGGCTAATGTGTTTTTCCTGTAGACGCTGCTGAGTTTGTACAGGTTCTTCAGATGCCCGTAAGTTTGCTTGCCTAATACGTTGATGCTGTGGAGTCTGTAAAGAACTTTCAGTCAACCGTAGCAATCGAGATTTTTTCCCCTGATTGATCCTATAGAAATCTGTAGCTTAGGAGGCATTTTGTAAGGAGGAAATAACCTTACTTAATTTCACACACATAGTATGTATATGTATTAACACGCAGACATTTTAATATCAACTCTTCAGAAATCAGAATTTTCATTCCGAGAAATTCAGATAACGTGCAAGTACATGATAATGCAACGTGATGATGCCAACGCGGATTCAAAACCAATTTTGCCGAGTTTTAATTTTTGTTTAAACCTTTCTAAGGGGTCTATTCTGGTACCCCCGGTTGGGTTGGGAGACGTCACTTTTCCCGTTGTTAACGTGCGGAAAAAGTGAGGTCTCCCAACCCAACCGGGGGTACCAGAATAGACCCGTAAATCTAAGGAGCTAAAATCGCATGATCGCAAAACCAAATATCCACATAAAGCAACTTAACCTTAACATTGGTAAAAACACGTTTTTATTAAACAGTGAAATATAAAAATCTAAGTAGCTGAAATCACGTGATCACAAAACAAATGATGGAAATATTCACAGAAATTGATTTAACTTTTAGAGCATGTATTATAAAACAGAGAAATATAAAAATTATAACTGCTTAATCACTGGTGTGCATTTGCATTTTTAAAGATATTGGAATAAACAAAAGCATTCTTACAAATTGTGTTTAAATTAATTTTCAACATTGATTTAAAATAAGAGAAAAAGTCATACAGAAATGGGACAGGGAAATGGGACAGGTGTCACAGAAAGCTAATTTTTTAAATTTCAAGAAGGTGTAAAAAAAAATTTCTGTGCAATGATATGTTCCAAAGTTATGGCAGAAAAATGCTAAACCTTTTAACCCCCTTTCAGGTTGAGTTAGAAATTTTTTAATTGCGTATTTAATCCTTCTGGGGGTTAAGGAACATGTGTGCCGAATTTCGTTCTAATCCGTCAAGAGGTGTGGAATTGCATAAGGTACAAACACACAAACAGACATTGAATTTTATATATTAAGACTCAAATGAAAAAATAAGGTATTCATGTATAGTAAATTTAAATTGTGTATCTGCTTCTTGAAAAAATTACTTTATTATAATACTCTATTCCCCTTCCCATGCCTTATATTTCTTACGATTTTTAATTTTATTCGATAATTTTTTTCACTTTTTTTGCAATGCTATTTGAATTTCTTATGAATTTTTTTTTAAATCTTATTCCTTAAAAATTTAATATAGATATTAAATACATTTGACTTTAGGATCAATGCCATTTTTATTGAATATTTACAATCATATAATAGATAAAATATAGCATAATGCAATAAGCATATATTTAATATGCACAAAAGGAACACAAAATCTACATTACTATTTTTGATATTTGTTTGTTGTATCTTTTTCCTCAAAAAATATTATGTAATTTTGAAATTTATTAATTGCATGTTTTTGTGTTTCTATGAAATTGGATTAAAAAATAACCAATATAATTTATTTTAATTTAATTTCCAGTTTGGTGAAGACTTAGCTACAGAACATAAGCAGTTTATAGTAAATTATTGTGATAATGTTCCTGTCTTTGTTTCTATGTTTCCTTCAACACTTAAACCATTTTATATGAAGTCTGATGAAAGTGATATGGTAACTCATTTTACTTTTTATTAATTTTAGGTTTTATCATATTTAAAATTTGTGATTTAATCTCTTATTTTGGAACTGCGGGATAAATAAGCTTCCAAGCACATATATTGTTCCAATGCTATTTTTCATTTGCTTCAAAGAAAATAGGAACTAATTGAAATTACATTCTCTGATTAAGGAATTAAGGTTTTTTTAATAATTTTTTTATTTATTTTGCAGTCTATTTAGTTTTAAATTGAATTTTCCAAAAAATCAGAAGAAACTTCAAATATATAATTTGATATGTGGAAATTGTATTGAATTAAATACTCTTGGATTGAAAAACAATTACTCTCCATTACTTATGTAAATTTTGAAACAGTGGTTGAATTTTTTTCACTTCACTTTTAAATTCTTTAAATAAAAAAAATAACATACCACGTTTTTAAAACGGACTTAAAAGTATAAAATAATTTCTTCTAGCCCCATGCAGATTTAAAATGAAAAACATGGGGCGCATGCAATAGATAATTGATGCATAAATAGTGCAATTTTATTGCATTGCAAATTATATGAACTGTTGTGTGAGTTTTCTCAATGACAGCTACTCCCAACACTCCTTACTTTTAAATGTTGCATGTGCCAATCGTTTTTCGTTTTAAATCTGTATGGGGCTAGAAAAAATTATTTCATATTTTTTAGTCCGTTTTAAAAACGTGGTATATTAAAAAAAATTTATTTCGATAATTATTTTCGACTTTTTAGTCTTGTGCATGTGAAATTTTGCAATCGATTTTAAACATCTTGATGAGACAGAGACACGTGGCAAATTTCGGGATTATTTCAGTTTCTCTTCACCTGATCATGATCATAAATAGAAAATTTTAATACCTACCCTCCAATAATATATCAATCTGATTAATTGTCATTTTCCTGAAAAATCAAGTTATGTGACACAGAGATCTTTATGTAAAACAACTAGCAACCGCGCAGCATTTTATCCCCCCCCCCCTCTGGAATTTCAGGGCAAACAAAACAAATGATTGTTACTCTGGTATAGCAACCGTCCCCTCCGAACTTCAATCCACTTTTCGATGTTCCTCCAGTCCTTGCTGCGGAATTTCTTGAAATCCACTTCTACAAACTCAAGATTACCCCTCCCCCAAGTGTTATGCAAAGACGAAAACCCCTTTTGGACTCTTCATCCAAGCAATCGTTATTCAAAAGTGAGGCCTGGACAGCGTCATCTATCTAAACTCTGGGTCGGTACAACAAAAAATATTAAATAAAAAAATTGACAGACAAGAAAGCGAGTTAATATTGCATTGTCATCTAGTTCTGAGCTATGTTTAAAGTTTCAAGTCTCCAGCTCATCGGGAAGTTAGTTTAAAATCGATTGCAAAATTTGTACCAAACAGACAGACAAGAAAGCTAGTTAATAAAAACGTGGTAAAAAGATCAATTGTGTCTTTTCTATCTCCTGTTCCCTTTAAATGTTAGATGTTTTTATCAACAAATATATAAAAAAGATAGATAAATTAGTGCCAGAAATGTTTAGATGTTAATATAATGGGTGATTCTAAAATATCTAAAAATAAATGCATTACCTTTCTGCTAGATATTTAAAATCACTCAGTGTTTTGAATTAAAGTTAAAAGTTTAATATAAAGTATGCATACTATTTTATAAACAGAAGCACAATCAAATTTAATTATTATAAAAGATTAAAGTTCATCTTATACTAAAGAGAATACAAAACCTTAAGAAAAGAAACATAATTGTAAAATGCATCAGGTGTAGTTTTTTTTTTTTTACTACAAAATTTCCAGTTTGAAAATAAATCTTTTCCTCATTCTAGGCTTTCTGTTTTGATTTATTGGCTGCTTATGGTGGAGAAATATGTGGTGGGAGCCTAAGAGAAGATAATGAAGAAAATTTGAAGAAAAAGTATTCTTTTGAAAAACACACTAATTTATCTTGGTATGTATAATAAAATATCTCAGGTGGAAATTATGAAGTGATTTTTCAAAAAAAATGTTCTTTTTACACTTAGTCATATCTATTTTACCGTGCTGTTTTAGAATGTCACATTGAACAGGGTGGCTACAGAAACTGTGAAAAAAAATTTCCCTGACTGAACTTGCCAACATTTCCCTGATTTACGGCTACAAAGTATATTAATTTCCTGGCTTTCTCCCTACTCAGAATCACCGTGTCCACCCATCGGGGGGGGAAATTTGTATCCCATCGTGGAAAATATTTGTTCGGGGTATTCAGCTGTAGTTGATAAATAATAATCTGGAGAAAATTTGAGACCAATTTCATTGCACTTGTCCCCCCCCCCCCCATACAGCAGGTCGTGTCCCCTGTCGGGCAAACTCTAGCACCATTCCTGGGTAGGGGGTGTTGAAATTTTCATTTTGCCATGATTCCTTTACAATTGAAAATGGAAAGAAAATTGAAATTAGGCGAATTATTGCCTTATCATAACGAACAAATTTTGCATTTAAACTTTTCAGATAGCTACAATTGCTTAGAAGTTATGAGCTGAAAAGTGATGTTCAATTCTCCCCAATTTATCTTTTCCCCACAGCTCTGTTACGACTGAAGGTAGAAAGAAAATTTCAATTAGGAGAATTATCAACTTATCATAACAAACTACTTTTGTGTTGAAAGTTTTTTGACACCAAGAATTACTTAGAAGTTATGAGCTCCCATCAGCCGCATTCACTTCCACTTTTTTTGTGGTAAACAAGCTGATATACTTAGCTTTGATCCAGATTAAAATGCTTTCATGCCTAATATTTTTAATGTAAAAACTACTATTGTATAAAAATTACAATACACAAATTCCTTTTCTGATCTGAAACGTTTTTAATTAAAATGAGAATATTGAAACAAACGATTTTTAAAAACAGCTGTTTTGTCCATAAATTATTATTTGTTATATAGGTACTTCAAATTTGTTAACAATTACTAAAGTAAAAGAAAGGTTTCAATGAATATTTTGAAACAATTAAATTAACTAGCTAATTATTCATTAATTTAAAGAATGAAAATAAATCAAATCAATAGTTGGTCCTGATATAAATTGTTAATCGTCTACTTTTAAAATTTTCTTTTAGCATTCATCGAGAATTCTGCGAATGTATTCTGGCAACTATATATATTCCTATTGTTCTTGTTTCCGACAATAAAGAATATTGTTACGAATTCTGTGTAAAATTAATTTTGAAAAAAAAATATATATTAAAATGAGAGAAACAAATTGTATGGAAATAAAAATTTTGTTACTGAAATATTACTTTTTTAAAATTTAATAAGGTGTAAAAATAGTCTCGCGAGATATTTTCCAAAGGTATCGCGGATCAACACCTTTCTTAATTTTTAATTAACTGAAATTTTAAGTAACTTTGGGGTTTTTGAAAATTTGAAGGTGAACCTTTCTCTTTTCTTAAATAAAAAGTGTGCGAAGTTTGGCTGAAATCGGTCCAGTGGTTTAGGAGGAGATGTTGAACAATAGCCAGAATGACTTTTAAAAACTTAAATTAAGATAATTATGAAATGACTTAAATTAAGATAATTATTAGATAATTACAAGATTACGATTGCAGGCAAATGTTATGAGCAATAAAAAAGGTTTTATTGAAGATTTCGTCACAATTAATTAAATATTTAATTTTAATTAGGTAAATAGTTAATTTAAAAAAATCAAACAATTAATTTGATAATTAGTTAATTTGACAGATTACTTTCAATTGATATTTAACTAAACATGGCTGCCTGCACCAAGATTTGTTTAATAAATTTAATATAAAATAGCCTAAAAAGATATTTAAATAAGAGTTCCCTTTATCCTTTTTGATATTGAAAAATATCTCATTAACTTTAAAATTGTTTTGGGGTTTTCTGCCCGAGTATTTGCTTTCAACTGTCGATGGAGATTTAAATTTACTATTCAAAATGGCTGCATTCATATCCTATGCTTTAAACACACATATTAAATTTGCCACTCACAATGTTTAATAATTTTTATTCTCTTGTGTGTTAAGAATTTAGTGACTATTGTCTCTGTAACCAGAGAATTCTCTAATGACCCCATTCTAGTAGTGTTTAAATGTTTCATGTCACGTGATTTTAGCATATGACAAAGTAATGTTCGCACAATTATATGGTAACCTAGATTAAATAAACTAATTTTTCGATCTAGAATCGTTCGTGTCAATTTCTTGCTACTGTTTCAGATAGGCTGGCTTAATGTTATCTAGGGGATATTTGCACTGCTGGGATATTTATTTCTTTATGACTCCTACCTGTTGAATGATTATGTGTTGGGATATTAAAAAAAAAATGACCAATGTACTGACCAACAAATCTAGCATAACCTTTTGAGTATAACGATAAAACCTTGATATAGTAAAAAATTAAATGTCATGAAAACAGAATCGCAGCGTAAATACTTCAATGTGTAAAAATAATAACGTCATTGGTTATGTCTGTATTTATCAATATGCAATACTTCCTTACTTTTGTAATATTAACGTAAAGGAAATCTTTGCCTTCAAGCTTGTTTTTAAATTCCATTTATTATTACAAATAATGCTAGATATCAGATACTAATTTATAGACAATAACTCAAATGACTATTACTTTTCCCTGATTTTTATGAATGATCGATAAAATTCCCTGATATCCAGGTTCTGCCGCCACCCTGTTAAAATAATTCTTTTCCAATTGTTAAGTTAAATCAGTTGATTAAAATCACTGATTTAAATCAACTGATTTTTTTAAAAAAAATCACTGATTTAAATCACTTTATTTTAAATATCAAGTTAATCTGCTTTAATGAAATAAAATTGTTCATGTATCTTTAAATAGTGCTTCTAAAGTATTTTTAAATGTATATTTAAAGAAAGAATATATAGAACATAAAAAAATATTTTACTGAATTGATGTAACTAGAGTACTTTCCATATCTTTATTTTTGAGAACACAAGCAAATTAGATTTTAACCCTTTGCGGCGCAAGGCAATAATTTTTTGTAAATATGATGAGAAAACATCATGAATGGGTTTAGTTTATTGTCTAGACAAAGAGTCTACAAAAAAAGTTTTTAAAAAAGCTTACTTCATTCTGAGGGGGGTTGTCTCTTTCTCGGTGACTCTCATGAGAACTCCCCTTAGATACAAGCTTCACCTTGATATGAAAAATTATTGTTGAATCCTACAGAAAATTATAAATTAAAACTTCAAGAATATTGGAGCAAAATTTTCGAGTTACTTTGCTAAAATTGTTAAATGTCCAGAACTGAAAAATTTCTTATCTCCGAGTCAAGGAATTTTCCCAAACTTTATCTCTAATAATTCCTATTCTGAAACAAAATTTCATAAGACTGCTATATACATTCTAAGAGGATTACTATTAGCCCAATCCTAAACATATTATTTTCCATTTATAGTTGAAGTTAACAGTTGAGAAGCGAGTGAAATTAGATATGCCATTAACTGGGACACTTCGCCACAAAGGGTTAAATAAATCTCTAATGAGCAACACAATAAGATGCAAAGTATGTGAGATGCTCCTTTTTTTATAAAATAAAGTAAATATTGTGAAAGGATCATGTTCACAAAGAAAGAACATAGTAAAATGCAGTGAATTTCCTTTTAATACTGGAGAAAACTAAATAGTGTTGGGGACAACAAAGTTTTTATATCGCAATAATGTTCAAATGTAAGATAATTAAGTAATGCATATAAATGTTCCAAAAGAAATACAAACATCTGCATAGTGCAATTTAAACTATGATAATGTTTCTAAGGCAATGTTTGTGAGCGTGTGCACAATGTCCAGGCGAATCTATCGCACTTCGAGTCATGAAATTTGGCACACAGGTAGTCCTGATGGTGACTCAATGCACCTGGAAGCCTGAATTTAAAAATTTTATCTAGAAACTTTTTTATTTAGTGTTTTGGGTGAAACAGATTAGGATTAGAGAAAGCTTCAAAACTTGTGTTTGTAAGGAAACAAATGAACAGCTGAGTGTAAAATTCTCCAGTATTCTAACATACAATAATATATCTATAATCAAGAAATGACAATTTTTATTATATTGTCCCTTTTTTCCTTAATAAAATTGTCTTATACCTCAAAAGTATATTATTTTTATATTTTAGTTCACAAATATTTTTTAAATAGTTGTTACATTTTTGAACTCAATTTTTTTAATTTGTTTTTTTTTTTTGAAGAAAGTACAGCTTAATGCCTGGTATGTTGTTATATATATATATAATTCTATGACTGTAGGGCTCATTGTCTAATATACAAATGTTAAATATATATTTGTAGTTTTAAAAAAATCATTAAAATAAAAAAAAATCCGATTTAAACAAATAAATCGATTTTTTTGAAAATAATCAAAAAAATCGACAACCCTGATTAGCGGGACTCTACTGTATTCCTTTTGATCTACTCAATGGTTTTTTTTTTTTTTTTTTGCCATTTCAAAAATTGTTATAGTAAGAAGTAAAAATGCTCTGAAAATCAAAATACCTTTGTTTAGCTAACTCCTCTACAAATATTCCCTATTTATTCTCCTTAGCAAGATAAATAATCAGCACTATTGAAAACATAAAAACTAATTGTGTAATCACATAAAAAAACAGAAACCACTAGATAAACTGTTATCATTAGCAGAAGCATTGAGATACCTATTTACCGATTAAAATTTACATGAATTGAGAAGCCTCACAATTAGAATATTATTTAAGAATATCATAACAAAAGAGCTATTAATAAAAACTATTACCCTGCACTTTCTTCCAGACCACTGAACTACCTGATAAACACAGCCAAAGAATAAAAACAAAATTAGATGAGTAAATTTGGTTAAAATGCTACTAGCATCTACCATAAATCTTATTGAATTAGAATTTTATAATAATACAGTAAAACACAAGATCTATAGGCTGCAATATTTTCAGATACTGCAGGTGAATGATCAGAAAGTAAATTTTCCTCACACCCGATTACTTGTCTTAGATACAACTTTGCTAGGCTCAATGTGCTATCTTGTTGGAACTTGCCTTTTCATGGCATGGATTTTGTTATTGGTATACAAGAAAGTTTTTGATTTTGAATAATGTATGAAACATACCGAAAATGCTGCAATAAAGAAAAATCAAAATTTGCACAAGAATTTGAAAAGCCAAATTTATCATCCAGATATATAAACATTTCAAAAATGAAATAATGAATACGAAAATCAGAATGTGAGGGCAGTGTAGTTTTAAAAAAATGTCCGAAGCCATAAAGCCATTTCAGAAATGACGACACTTCAGAAGGCAAATGAATTTCATCATATTTGAAACATCCTGTAACACTTTTGTATTTATCTACTATGTTCCAGTTTTATTATTTGCTTTTTAAATGTTATGAAAAAAGATATTTCTAACTAAAAAAAAAAATGCAGTCATATCATATTCTGCAATTTAAAATACAGTGGTAACATATCTTTATTTAAGGATTTAACCAGAGTTAACTCGTTCTAAATACCATAGGTTTCAAAATAATTTGGTCCTTAAGTATAATTGCTACAAAAAAGATTTTTTAATGTTTTTGTTTACATAAATAGCAATAAGTATATAGAAGTAATAGTTATTTTTTTTACTAATAAAATTGCAATGCTCAAAGTGCATAAGTAGTGTCTGATTAATGCAGTTTCAATAGGTATTGAAATCTTACTTGTATTAAGAATTACTAATATAATAGCCCGATCTATCAGTAATGCTCTGATGTCACCAACGATAAAACTCAAGCCATAGCACTGCAAGATGTTAAACAGCATTATTTCATTGTTCGAGAACCTAAATTTTAGTAATTTTAAATTTAAAAGAGTAATTGTTGCTCTAATTTCAAATTTAATAGTGAAATAAAATTTTCTATCAATTGATATAAAATTTCTCGCTATGATCAATAGTTCCCGAGAAATTTTAAATTATATTAATCATATATTTCAAATTAATTTCCGTTCTTCAACAGAAAGTTGTAAATTTCGTCAGTGGTGTATCACACACGATATAGTTTGGACACCACAATGCATCTCATTATTTATTGCAATCGTGACAATATAGTTTGATAATATTTTTTGGCAACATTTGACAAGCAGAGAAGTGCTTTGTTTTGAAACTAGATTTTCTATCTATCTAGATTTTTTTGAATAAAGAAATTTGTGAATAAAAAATATATATTTTCCCGTCATAAAACATGTTTATTTTACTTGTTTTCAATCAATATTAAACATTTCTCTTGCATTTATCTCTATTTAAACACATCAAATTTGAAGGGAAATCTCTCGAATGAAGAGGCAATTTACACCCATCATACCATGACAGGTGATTTTCAATTATTTTATAATGACATTATACTCTTAATTACAAGTAAATCATTTTACTTTCAGGAAATAGAAAATTCTTTAATATTTAGAGGCATGAAAATACAATTTAAACTTTTTCAACAAAACCCTATAATAACATAATTTGTCTGATAAAACTGGTGAACAAGGACTACTTTATTCTACTGCTGATGTTATAAAACTACATTTTATTACCAGTAATTTATAGCTTAGAGAGAATTTATAGATATCAGAATTGTAACCTGTTCTGCTGCAAAAATGTATTATATTACTACCCCTTTTTAATCAATTATATCTTGCGTTATTATTTTAGGTATTTAGACCTTAGAAAGTATGGAACTGTACCTCATGGAGGATTTGGAATAGGTTTTGAAAGACTACTACAAAGTATATTAGGAATATCAAATATTAGAGATATAATTCCTTTTCCCAGACGAAAATATGACTGCAAATGTTAATTTATATCATGTAGTTTTATTGTAAATAAATGAAGTTTATATCTAATGTTTCTTCTTTAATCAAGCAGTACATAAATGCCATACATTTGATAGCAGAGAATACTTTTTACATTATCAAATTTCATAAGTATTGATCAAATGGAAAAAAAAGAGCCAACAAATACACTGAAGTCTATTTTCCTACTGAACTTTCCTCCTGGTTTAATTCAGTAATTTTTGATTTGTGTCGCTGAATTTCAGCTTCTAAATTTTTAATCTGATCTTCATGGTGATGAATCTCTTCTTGCAAATGAGACTTCAATTTTTGTATCTGTTCTTTTTGCTGAAATGAAATTAATTAAATGAGACAACAGATACTAAATCAATTACCAAAAGATTACTATAAGGAATATTCTTGGATATTAAGAAATTATTTACAACAGATATGTTCCAATTTAATTTCAAAAAGGTAAATTTATCTATACTTAGAAATGTTTGTGTGTGTTGCGTGCCCAGTCGAATCTATCGCACTTACAGCAATGAAACTTGGCACACAGGTAGTTGTAATGGTGACTCGAGGCTCAAATTTTAATCTAGAAATTTTTTTAATTTAATGTCTTGTGTTATTTTTGATAGGATTTGATAATCGTAGGAAGAAAAATTGATATACCATCGAAAAGAGCAGACAATTTTCTTTCTAATGAAGTTAGTTTTGAATTTCTAATGTAATTTACTAAATTTTGAGAAATTTTCAAATAATAGTCAGTTTTGCAAAAAAAAAAAAAAAACATATTCGTTCTGGTTTCATCATCTTTTTGTGGCAAAAATTAGAATATTTCTCTTTGAAAAAGAATGGTTAAAATATCTTCATTCATTCATTTTTAATAATTTACTAGCTGATATGCCCGGTGTCGCTCGGGATAAAAATATTTTCAAGTCGCAGTACTTAACACTTTCAATCTAATAAAAGAGTTTTTCGCGAAAGCGTCTTTCGTTCATTTTCGTTAATGCACTGACCCTCTGGACCAGCAGTGACACACCCTTATTTTTCTCTTCTTAGTTTGAGCCACCTGGCAAGAATCTCGTACTCCATTTTCACCTTCCCATCATTGATACAGCAACAACAGAAATTCTTGAATTTAAGAATTAAGAAATATCTTGGATTTTATTACCATTATCCAGACTACAATTCTCTTTTGTTTAGTGTTTTGTCACTGACCGTAAAAAACCCACATAGTGTTATTTCCTTTTCTCCTTAAGCCCCCTCCCTACGATAGGAAATGGGCCCAACAATCTTGAAGGATTTTACACACTCATTTATGATCATTAAAAAATTTGTATAATTAAATGAAACATCGCAGAAAGAGAGTAATTAACATCATTGGATTGCGGTGCAGACATATTGAAGGAGGTACATGCTACAAAGTAAAAGTTAAATAAAGTTTCTGCCTTTCTGCTAACATTTATAAAAAAACAATATTTTTAGCATAACTTTCACAATGGTAAAAATACTGGAATGAAGGATTTTACAAAACGATCAATTGGTTTGAATTTAATTACAATGACAGAAAGCATTGTTACAAATTGTGTATAAATAAATTTGAAATGTTTATTAACTTAAAAAAAGAACACATGTCATTTAAATTGAAATCATTAAAAAAAAAAATTTCTGCTCTTTAAGATGGTATGTAAATAATCTACGTGCAATATATTTTTCCGAAATTGCTGGCGAAAAACAGATAAAACGCCGAAAATTGACTTAATTTTCGTTATTTAATTTAATATCTTATGAAGTTTTTGAAAGTTTGAAAAAGTAGAAATAATTTAGTAACAGACTCCAGAATTTCATGTCAAGAGTATTAATCGTTTATGTGGGGTTCTTGCGACAGATACACAGTTAAAACATCTCCCCCCACCACCACCCTTCTCTTTGTCCTCTTCCTACCATCCGGACTTGAAGGCTTAGCACACACTCAATAGGATCATTTAAAAATTTGTGAAAATTAAACAAAACATCAAGAGAATAATTCACTCACGTCATTGGATCACTGTAATAAAAACTGTTAATGCTACGACAACCGAAAATCGGAAGTGAAAAGTCTACTTTGTTGTTTATGCTCAAAGAAAGCAATATTTTCTTTAACACTGGCAAAAGCCCGCGCGCGAAACAATAATTTGGCTTAAATTTATTTCTATAAGAATAAAAAATCTTATTAGAAATTGCATTTAAAAATATTTTAAAACCTTAATAACAATCGCAGAAAACACTTTATCGCAATGGAATTAATATCATTAAAAAGATAATTTTCTACTCTTTAAGATGGCATAAAAATAATTGTTGTCTAATACATACGTCAGAAGTTATTGGCAAAAAACGTATAAGCATAAGGCTTGGGCTAATGGCAGTGGCTAATTTTCGTTATTTAATTAAATATCTTAAGAACTAATTAATTCTGAAAATTGAAAATAGCATCGTTGACCTAGAAATGTGCTCCAAAATGTCTTGTGCAAATTTAATGTGGCTACCGTTCACCGTGTACGAGGAGTTCTTTTGACCGACAGACAGACAGATACATGTATTTTCTGCTTTATATTATAGATTTCTAGTATATTCTTCTGGGTTTTTTTTGTTAAAAAGATGCTGATTTGATCGAAATATATGAGAACATTGTTTAAAAAATAAGCCTAATATTCGAACCTAATAATATAAATTAATAATAAAAACAAATTAAAAATAATATAAAATTAGCAGTTAATATGTGATGAAATCTATTCTAAAGGTCATTTCAGTTCACACATAATATTCATGTACGTATAAACGGGTATACAGATTTCCTGAATAAAATTTCGTCCAAAATTTGATAGAAATATACTATTTTGGTCTAAAGACCGCATAACAAATTTCACCCCTATAGCTTGTTGCGTTATTGAGTTATCGTGTTTACAGACTGACATACATATTTCCAAAATTTGTTTTATCGCACTCAGGAATGTTTAAAACATGGAATCTCATCAAAATGTCGAGGACGAGTCTTTTAAAAACAATTATAGCACTTTTTCTTTGTAATACTTCGTGTCTGATAAAATCAAAAAGTCAACTCTGTTTTACTGTCTCGAACGTTAGTTGAGTTTCTGGATTTGCGTTAAGATCCTTATATATACTGTAATTTTATAGGAATGCTGAGATTGCTAATCAATTATTGAATAGCCTTCGTTAAGTTCTTAACTGCGTCTTTAAAACAATTGCGAACCCAATGCAATTGACAATTTCTTGCATGCTGTGGATTTTTATCTTTATTTTTGATTTTCTTATTTACCTTTGTTGTAATATTATTTATGAAATTTTTCATGAACACCTGTGCAGTCTGACTGTCACAAAAAGCTTGGTAATCTATTTTCAAGACATACCAGAATATTGTTTTTTAGTGTATATGTAAAAAAATGTATATATATTTACCCGTGATAGAATTAAAAATTACTTGAACCAAAAACAGGTTGCAATTAGTCTTCTTCATTCTCCACCTTACATGCATCTCTGCTTCCTTTACTTTGACGAATTTTATTAATCAATGGCTGTTATGACCGGCGTTGTTCGGGATTAAAATACTTTCATGTCTGATATTTTTTATGTAAAAAACTACTTTTGTATAGAAAATTACAATACCCAAAATTCTTTTATCATCTGAAATTATTTTTAATTAAAATGAGAATATCAGTTGAACCAGACGATTTTTTAAAACCGCCAATATCTAATTTCTTCCATAAGTTATTAGTATTTATAGCATAGGTACAAAATTTTGTTCATAAATCTTGTAGTATAAGAAAGATTTTAAGAGATGTTTTGGGACAATTACAAAGTAAATTTTTCATTCAGAAAAAGAGTTAGAATAAATATAAAAAAAAAAAATCGTCTTCATCCAAAATTTTTCAAATGTGATTTAATAACAGTTTTTATGTATTCTTGTTCTTCACCAATAAAAAAAAGTGTTATAAATTGTAAATTTTATACACAATTTAATTTTTGAAAAATTATTAAAATGAAGGCAACGAATTGAATGGAAATGAAAGTTGTGTCATGAAAAGTTAATTTTTTAAACTTTTATTATGTGTAAAAATAGTTTTTGCGACATAATACATATTTTTGAAAAATATCACAGAAAATGCCAAATCTTGCTCAATTTCCAATTAACTTAAATTTTAATAAGATTTGGGACTTTTAAAAGTTGACGGTTAACTCTCTTCTTACATAAAACTTATTTATAAAAATAAGCAAAAATTTCAGAAATAAAGGTAACTTAGTTCAAAGTCTAACCGTCGCCTAGCAACGGAGGAGCTATAAATTTGTGTTATTTCAAAATCGTCTGCACGTAATTGACAATTATTAAATTTAAAAAAAATAATAAAAAGTGAAGGGAAAATGTCACAGATATAACATTGGAATCATTGAAAAGGTAAAATTTTGAACTTTAAGATGTTATAAAAATATTTTTTGTTGCACAATTTGCTCCGAAGTTACGGCGGAAAAATGGTTTTGGTTAATTTCTAATTAACTGACTGTTTAATTAACTCTTGAACTTAGAAAAGTTCATAACTGTCTTCCCCTTGTCTTAAATAATAAGTGTGCAAAATTTGGTTGAAAACGGTGCATTGGTTTAGGAGGAGATGTGGAACATAGCCACCATGACTTTTATTTATATTAAGACTTCTTAAAGGGTGAGGGGAAAAAAAGAATTTTCGAATGAAGAACCACTTCAAAACGGTCATTTTCTACTTGGCTACGTCTATAGCTTTTCGTGCAAGGTCAATTTCGGAGATGGTGAAACGGATACTGTGGTTTTACGATCCAGAGGAAAGATTGTATTGCATCAGCCTAACTGAAACATTTACTCATTTTAACAGACAGACGCCCATGTCATGTCGGGTGGTGGGACTCATTCTTAAAATTAATTTTTCCTCTTTCATGTTTTCAGGTTCCGAAAACAGACAATAATAATCATGTAACGGGTAACGCTGTGCGGGTACTGCTAGTTTTTAATATTTTCAAGGTAACTGTGTTCAGTAATTTCAGGTAAAGTTGCTAAGCTGGCTCATAGCAAATTGCTATTAATATTGCATTCAATCTTTTACGCCTACAAACTAAAAACGGAAATACAAGATAACACCCACTGCCTAATAAAAATTCAGATTGATCACTTACAACTCTGGATTCTGCTTCCAACGACGAGAACTACACATATTACACGTATATAAAGTTTATATAAAGTGAATCACTCACTTTTCACTGATTTAATAATTAATAAATCAACGAAGTACATTTTTTACATTTCATATTTTTTTTCTCTCCCATGCATTAAAAGACGCAAGATACAACACAAAATTCGTCTTATAATCTTATTAACTGAACCGTTCATTAATAAAAATTTTGATAGCAAAACAAACAGCCAACACATTTCAGAAATATATGATCAGTTTATGCATTTATTTCTCTTTGTTTCTCTACGATTTGATTCCAAGTCATTAACTGAATGGTACTCAAGTAAAGAAATTTACCTGTCTTCGGAAGTATTCTTCTTCTCGAGCAGCTTCCATCTTACCAAAACTTCCACCAGCATCTCTGAAATTTTATATATGTTATTCCCAATATTTAATACATTTTCTACAATGAACAAGGATGAAAATATTCTAATCACTGAAAATTGCATGCAATAACTAGTTAACTTTATGGGGAAAAGCTATGAAATATTTTGTTTAGTTAGTGTTCAAAACAGACTGAACTACCCTCTACCACGTGACTTTCTGACTTTCCATCAAGTCCGGACTTGCTCTTCCAGAGGGCGTTTTGACTTACCTTGAAACTGAAACTCTTGATGTGAAACTGAAACTTACGCCATTACTGTTCTCTTCCAATCTTTTGCTTCTAGCTTCATGTACCTGTGCTAGTTCTGTGTTAATTTAGTCAATATAATGCTTTTTATATTTGAAAGCATGATTCAGCGTGTATTATTTCGTCGTGCGTGATTCAATCAAATGGATTAACAAAGTTTATTGCAGATTCGGTGCAAGCTCTCCCCAGGTCGACAGAAAAGGTAGGATCTTTTTGATGTTCAATTTGATTTGAATAAATTCTTACCAATTCTGAATAAAAATAAGATTAATTTCTTGACAGTTAGATAAATGTCTCATTTTGAAACTATGTAGGGATATTTTGCAATATAAGGTCAGGTGGGGTAAAATGAGTAGAAAATGCCCTACTTTTAGCTTTTCACTTAAAAAGTATTGTCAAAATATTACTTTTTAAAAACTTTTTTTTCTATAAATTTTGCTCTTAAGATGTGTAATGAAGTAAGTTTCATTAGTAATTTGATATATATATATATATGTTTGCTAGGAGATAGTTTTTAACCATATGTTTTGTATAACCATTTTATCCTACCCAGGTAAAAATGTGTATACTGTGGGGTAAAATGAGTATGCAAATCTGATACAAATCAATATAAATGTTAAAAAAATAAATTATTTTTTGCAGTACAGTGATACAAGTCAGATTTAAATAATTTTTTATTAATTTATTTTAAAATGCTCAAATTATACAGTAAATTTGGCAAAAAATATACTTTCAGGGTGGCCACAGACTGGCAATTATCAGGGAATTCGTCAGCCTTTTCCAAACATTATGTAGAACTGCTGATTTGTTCATTCGACTGCCGATTCGTTGAAATGTACGCCATTTTTATTTTGTTCCAAAAGCCAAATAAATAGCCAAATTCAAATGACTGTCCCAATCACTTGCGGTCTTGACAACGAGGGTTGCCGAACATCGCAGCGATAGGAAGAATGATGCCAACGTTTGTACGCATCCTGGCTGTCAGTATAGTATTTTACCAAGTTTTTATTAACTCGCTTTCTTGTCTGTCTGGTACAAATTTAGCAATCGATTTTAAACTAAGTTCACGATGAGCTGGAAACTTGAAACTTTAAACATTGCTCAGAACTAGATGACAATGCAATATTAAGTCGCTTTCTTGCCTGTCTGTTGATTTTTTTTATTTAATATTTTGTGTTGTACCGACCCAGAGCTTCGATAGATGGCACTGTCCAGACATCACTCGTGAATAGTGCAGTTTAGGGAGAGGGGGAATCTTGAGTTTGTAGAAGTGGATTCCAAGAAATTCCGCAACAAGTTGTTGGGGAACATCGAAGAGTGGAGTTTGGAGAGGAGGATACATACCCACAGACCACAGTGACAATATTTATTTGCCGTGAAATTCCAGGGGGGGGGGAGGGGGAAGTAAAATGCTGCGCGGTTGCTATTTGTTTTTATGAATTTCTCTGCGTCACGTAACTTGATATTTCAGGAAAACAACAATTAAAAATATTGATATATTATTGGTGGGTAGGTATAACAATTTTCTATTTATGATCAGGTGAAGAGAAACTGAAATAAACATGAAATTTTCCACATGTCTCTGTCATAATCTCATCAAGATGTTTAAAATTGATTGCAAAATTTCACACTAAAAAGCAGAAAATAATTATTTAAAAAAAATTTAATATACCACGTTTTTAAAACGGACTAAAAAGTATAAAATAATTTCTTCTAGCCCATCCAGATTTATAACCCCATACAGATTTAAAAACGTACAGAACGTTCTGTACATAATATTTAATAGTAAGGAGTGTAGGGAGTGGCTTGACGTTGAGAAAACTCACACAACAGTTCGTATCATTTCCATTGCAATAAAATAGTTAAACTTAAATAAACTATTCATGCATCAATTATCTATTGCATGCGCCCCACGTTTTTCGTTTTAAATCTGTATGGGGCTAGAAGAAAATTATTTTACACTTTTTAGTCCGTTTTATTTTCCACTCATTCTACTGTGGGTCAAGGTCAAATAGCGGAGGTTTCTACACGTCGGAGAGAACCGAGATCACATGTGTGATGCATCTGAGGAAGCCACAAGGCAAAGGATCATCAAATTATGTTATCTTTCTAAGCCGGATCTGTGCTTGAATATTAAGGTAAGGATTTCTGTTATTTTATTTTAATCTTTAATTGATCTAATATTAAAAGGTGAACTAGCATTATAAAGCTTTTCTGCAGCGACTGCCGAAATTACTTTTGAGTCATTTCGCTTCTCCCTCCCTCCATTAAACGCCAGCTTACAACTTAAATATATATTCTCTGAGGCGGATTTTGGTTGGTTGAGGCCAATTAATACAGCAAAATTTGGGTTTTACGGAACCCTAAAAGTGCAAAAATTGGAATAAGATGTTTGCGCCCTGGGCGTGTGCCCGGTGCTCCCTCCCACAGTTAAATCCGCGTCTGCATATTCTCTTGACTCGGCGTTCCATACATTTTATTGTATAGCAACGGATTCGGAAACCCTTCGCGCTTTTGCACATGCGCCGGGCGGAGTTATTTTCATCAAAATAGGGATGATGAGGAGGCCGTTTGAGATGTATGCTCGCTCCTTGGCTGCTTTATCTTAAATTATCCTTAGTTCAAAATTCTGAGAAAAGCAAAACTTTCAAAAATTGAAAAAGTAAATGAAAATTAAGAAAACATGCTTTGAACCAAACATTAGCGTGGATATGGCGTAAAAATTTTTGAATGGCGAAAACCTTCTTTTTGGAAAAAATAGGGAGAAAGTGAAGAATGGAAGGGTGTACATTTTACTGAGTGTGATCTAAGAACTGCGGAAAAGCGCTCATATGACTCATTGCCTGACGGGGTGTCAGGCAATGAGGTTTTTGGTGCAAAATCGTCCAAAAGTGGTAGTCTTGGAATCCGTCGCTGAACAGTATATGTTCAGTTCATTTATCTTTTTCATAGATTATTTCAGTTCTTTCTTTTTTTTTTACATATTACGTATAGTTGCCAACCCTTCCGATATTTGGTTGATTTCCCGAAACCTAGTTTCGAAAATTTCCAATCTATTTCCATCCATTTTATATTTTAAGATATTATTTAAAATCATATTTTTTCTAAAAGCGGCAAACCATCATATTTTATCATTACTACGCCTCCGTTCTATTTATTTATTTAAAAAAATGCAAAATATTCGTAAAGTTCCAATCCAATTGCATCCAATTCATAGGCTGAAATATTTACAATTATGTTTTTTTTTTTTCTAAAACTAGAAGAAGCTAACTATTATATTTTTTCGCTTCCATTCCATTTAAAAATTATTGCATGACTAGCTGTTACCCGCGACTTCGTGCGCGAAGAATTTGAATTATTCTTTTTTTTAATTCACGAATGTAAATGTTTTGTTGCATTTTGAAAGGGGAAAGGAAAAGTTCTGACGGTTGATAATACTTAATTGGACGGCTGACAGGAGTGTACTGTACATGTATGCTGATATAGTTATGTAAATTGTTTATCTATGATGATATACTTTTGTATACCACGTTATTTGCACGGATGTAGAGGTTGTGTGGGCTGTACACACGTGAACAGGCCACATATAGTTGCCCATGGGAAAAATATGGTTTTTCCAAATGTACGCCTGCCACTTTCAGTGTCTGGCCCTGAACCTTGCAAATGATATTTTTACAGGGATTTGTTACCTTTTGAACTGAGATGATAAATCCTTCAGTGTTATCGAAAGGCGTGGAATTAAAACACTCTCTCTTCTCCCTATATCAGTCATAACAATAGCTTTCACGACGTTTCTACCTAGGTGTGTAATTTTTAACCGTGTGCCATTGCGCAGTCACGGTATATCGAGGTTACGTATTAGTAGTACTGGCACACCGACTATCATTCTAGGCTTGTCGGAAGGTGCCCCTGACAATTCTAAGATCTTGAAGAGCTCTACAGAATAGGATGCTCCTTGTTAATGCCCATTACCATATCTACAGAATGATATTCTGTAATATCTCACTATGAAAATTAAACAAAACATCGAGAGATTAATTCACTAACGTCATTGGATCACTGTGTAACCGTATTAAAAGCTGTAAATGCTACCACAACAGGAAACCGGATGTGTAAAGTCTCCTTTGTTGTTTATGGTCAAAGAAATCAATATTTTCTTATATTAATTTTAACACTGGCAGAAGTCCGCGCACGAAACAGTAATTTGGCTTGAATTTATTTCTATAAGAATAAAAAGTATTGTTAGAAATTACGTTAAAAATATTTTTAAACCTTTATAGCAATCGGAGAAAATATTTTATCGCAATGGCATTAATAGCATTAAAAAGATCATTTTCTGGTCTTTAAAATGGCCTAAAAATAATTGTTGTCTAATAAAGATTTCAGAAGTTATTGGCAAAAAACGTCTAAGCATTAGGTTTAAAAGCGGCTAATGTTCGTTATTTAATTAAATATCTTAAGAACTAATTAACTCTAAAAGTTGAAAATAACACCTTTGACCTAAAGATATGCTCTAGAATGCCGTGTGTAAATTTCACGTCGCTACCATTCACCGTTTAGGAGGAGTTCCTGTGACCGACCAATCGACCGACAGATACATGTAAAATCTGCCTTATTTTATGGATACTTTTAAATATAAGCAAAATTTTCAGAAATAAAGGCAAATTAGTTCAAAGTCTAACCATTTCCTAGCAAATGAGTAGCTATAAATTTGCGTTATTTCAAAATCGTCTGCACGTAAAATTTAAAAAATTAATAAAAATTGAATGAAAAATGTCACAGAAATAAAATTGGTATCATTGAAAAGGTAAAATTTTTATCTTTAAGATGGTATAAATATAATTTGTATCGGACAATTTGTTCCGAAGTTACAGTGGAAAAAAGGATTACGTGATAGTTGATTTTAAAAATAATTTATTCCACATGTTTTCGCATTCCTGAAGTATCACGTGACAGTTTATTGAAAAATAAAAATCTTCATCGCGAATCGCGGAGTCAATGGGCTTTCTTTGTTAACTATTTTTAATCTGTAGTCAAAAATAATTAATTTAACGTGATTTCACCTAGCCTATGTCCGTTCTTGGGTTTCAAGCTACAACTCTGCCAATTTTCATCCAAATCGGTTTGGTAGTTTGGTCGTGAAAGCTTAACAAACAGACAGACAGACACACTTTCGCATTTATTATATTATTAAGGATGATAATTTTGATACAGCTGTTACTAGCTGGGGGGGGACTGAAAAAATATTAAGTCATTCAATAACTATTCTCTCAAAAGAGTTAAATTCTCTAAAGTTTTTAGGAGATTTTAATTTCTTCAATTTTATGTTATGACCTGTTAGATGCAATCTATATTGAAAAAATTGACTCGCATGTCACAATGCTCCTGCCCCCTACCCACTCTTTTAAATGTGAATAAAAAAAAGTATCTTTTCGATATTTGTTTTGCTTTTCATGTTTTTATCCATCATATTTTTATCTAATAAGATTTTAATCACTTTCCACATCAGCTTTGCTGCTTAGATTAGAATTAGGACCTAGCTTTGAGTTAAGGGAACAAAATCTTTAAAAAAAATAGGGTGTTGACGCCTACGCATCCTTCCATTCGCCGCGGAGTTTTGCACCATTTGAGGGTGCAGAGTTTAATGGACTTTAGCTGCCCACTTTCGTGACCTTGGGGGTGCGAAGTTGACTGGAGTTCATTCTCGTTCGGATCGCCTAAGCGAACGGACCCTTGTGTCCTATTCCCCCTAGGGAATGAGAATCGTCTCTCTTTGAATGTTACTACTTAAGAATTTATTTAAATTGTGCCTTGATCGTTCATGTTTTTGTTTACAATAAACTTATTTAATTAACTGTTCTTATTTACCTTCTGATATATCCTCCATAGGGAATCCTTTTTGCTTCATATATACTGCTCTTGGTTAAGCTAAATAAAAGCTTTGTTTTGTTTCAGACTTAGAAATTTCTGTTTCACTTTGAATGTTTAATTTTTGGCGCAACATATGATTTTGTGAAATATTTCTCTTCTTTCACAGTTTAAAAAAATTTTCGGCAATTATGGCTGCTCGCTTTCAAGTTAATTGGTTGAATTCCCCTGAATTTAAAGATTGGATTCAGCAAGTCCCAGATGATGTACATAAAGCTAGATGTTTAAAGTGTCGCAAGACTTTTGCTTTAAGCGACACGGGCCGCAGAGCTCTAATAAGTCATGCCAAAGGAGTTGAGCACATTAGGAAATGCAAAGAAGGAATTTGTCAATATTACTTCATTATTTTCAAATGTGAAAAATGAAACCTTGCACGAAATAACATCAGAAACACCCGTTAATGCCAGTTCTACTATTCCTGGGTTCTCAAAAGCTATTCCTGAATGTCCAAAAGTTGTTCCTGAGACTTTAAGTTCCTCTGAACTCTGTAATGTAGTTACTTCACCCAACATGCATAATGAAAACATTTCTCATTAAAGATAGGGGTCATGAAAGCTGAAATTAAGTGGTGTTTGCGAACCATTGTGTGTCATAAGTCAATGCGATCCGCAAGTGCGGATGTTGTACTATTAAAAACTATGTTTCCATATAGTCAAATAGCACAAAAAATGCAATTACAACGTACAAATATTGCATATTCCATTTTACATGGAATTGCTCCATGTTTCAAAGATAATTTGTTATCAAAATTAACAGTTCTAAAATGTTATACTGTAGGTTTTGATGAATCATTAAACTATGATTATGAAAACATGATTATCCTAACGAACACAGATGGATATAAATGTCCGATTTTGGGACTTGAACAAGTCTGAAGTATGTACAAGATATTTGACTCCTGTTTTTTTTAAATCACACTACGTAGGATGATCTATTGCCTTCCTTAAATATTAAGCAGGTTTTACAGATTTCAATGGATAAACCATAAATTCTTTCGGGATATAAGGGAAGATAATCAGTCCAAAGAAAAACCTGTTACAATAAAGATAGGCACATGTGGACTGCACACTATGAAGTGTGCTTTTAAAATTACCATTAAAGAAACAGACTGGGCGATTGTAGAATTTTTAAGAGCTCTGTACAATGTGTTTAAAAATGTTCCTACTCGACGAGGTACATATACAGAATTCGCGGATTCAACTATTTTTCCAAAGAAGTTTTGCTCAATCCGCTGGTTAGAGAACAGTGATATTGCTCAGGGTGCTATTGAAATTTCACGAGATGTTATATAGTATGTAAATTCAGTGCAAGAAGACAAAAAAAGCCTTAATCTTCAAGTTTCAAAACTGTTGCAGAGAATATTACTGACCCTCTCCTAACAGCAAAATTGGAATTTCTTTTATTTCTCTAACATCTGAAGTTGAAACTTTTTTTAAAGAGAGTATCGGACTGATGATCCAATGATTTGATTTCTCCACACTGATTACACAACAGTAATGAAGTCTGTAATGTCAAGATTTGTCATACCTGATATTTTAAAGTGCTACTCCTATAATACGTATTGAGCTAAATTATGCAAAGAATATATTGCCTGTGAATAAAATTGATTTACGCTATGGCATTCGTTGAGCGTTAAGAAAAAAAGAGTTTGGAAAAAAAAAAAAAAAAACAGATTCAAGTGTATTAAAATTTCGCAGAGATTGTTTCGCATCACTGAAAAATTCTTGCCTCTAAACTTTTGGGGAAATCCCCCGCAGTTTATCCTATAGTTAAAGCCCTAACACGTCCTCCATCTATAGCAGCAAATAGCAATTGTAGAAAATTGGATTCGAAAGCTTCTTGCAACCTTGGAAGACACAGACATATCAGCAGCTTGCTAGCAGATCAGGCTCAAAAACAATTTCATCTGATTTGCTCTGAACCTGCACTTCAAGAAGAATTGAAAGCATTTTCTCGTAGTACACAGCGTGTTGATCACTTTTGGAGTCCCCTCTTTAAGAGATGTCCAAACACCGATGCTATTAATTCAGTTATGGAATTAATAATGATTTTTTTTCCATGGGAATTCTAATGTTGAGCGAGGATTTTCAGTCAACAAAGAATGTGTTGTTGATAACATGAAGAAACACTCATTGCTCAAAGGTTGGTGTATGATGTTGTAATGGATCATAGTAAAGATGAAGGTAGTTTATAGATATAAGCAAAAGTCTTATACATTCATACGAAAATGATCGATCACGTCTAACAGAAGAGACAAAGAAGCAGGAAAGAATAGAGCTAGAGAAAGTTAGTGAATCAAAGAAAAAGAAACTAGATTTAGAAAGGAAAGAATTAGAAGCTAAAATTGTAAAACTAAACAAAATGCTACAAAGGAAGCTGAAGCATTAACTGAAGAAACCGACTCATTGAATAAAACAAAATTGTAAATACCACAACTGGTGATGGGTAGACTAGTATCAGCTTAGTGTTCAAACATTGTACTTATATCACCATATTATTAACCCTCTGGGAGGTTCGGTCCCCCTTGTAAAGCATTTCGAAAAGCGAGTGATTGAAGACCCCTTATTTGTTTAAAAGTGTGACACACTTCCCGCGGATGGATTTCGTCCAAAAATTTATTGAAATCTACCAATTTTGTGTTAGGTTAGCTTATAGTTACGTCCCGTTTTGAAGCAACACGGGGGCTATTTAGGGACGGACCTCATAATTTTGAACCGCGGTCAGCTGACGAGGACGACACCTGAGCTGGTAAACCCTCTCCAAATTTCTGTGCCACACCAACGGGAGGACATTTGGCCACTACGTATGATTTAACGTGCAACAGGTCCAATACACGGTAGATCTTCAGTGGAATCGGGTTTCGAACCTGTGACCCTCCGGTCCCGAGATCGAGACCTTACCACTAGGCCACCCAATTTTGTGTTAAGCCCATATGACAAATTTCGTCTTTCTAGCTTTAACCTTATCTTTACAGGTACACAAACATACTTCCAAAATTGCATTTTTCGGACTCAGAGGTGTAAAGCGTCAAAATTTCGATTTCAAATTTACGATCGACGATTACAATACTTTCTCTTTGTATATTTCCGTATACGAGACAGCAAAAACAATCAAACTTTTTAAAATCAATTTTACGAAAATGGGCCTAGGTACGAAGTACAAAATTATTGAATTTTTTTTTACAGACAGTGTTTTGCAAACTTGGTTAAATCCAAAGAATAAGGAGGAAAATTTAACACCTATTCGAAATTAGTCAGGTGCCCTTTTACAATTTATAGATGTTTTGGACGTTTTCGGTGTGCTATTCAAAATACCAAATATAAAGGAAATTTTATAAGCATAAAAATGACACTTTATTCTTAATAAAAATTACATTTTATATCAAATTCAAATATATCATACAATTTGGAAAATAAATCTTTTGTTTACAGTTTTATTATTATCCATTAAAGTTCAGAATGAAAATAAAAACGTGTAGATAAATCTGAATTTCATAAAATAAAAAAACGATACTTTACAAATTACAGCACAAGCTGTAAGGGGCCGTTCAAATATTACGTAAGCATGTTTTTGGTAATTTTTGACTTCCCCTCCCCCCTTGTCAGCAAAAATAAGCAAATCGCAAACCCCCCTCTTATAATTATGTAAGCAAACTGCAGCCCCCCCTTCTTTTTTTTTACAAAATGTATAACAGTAATAATCTAATTCTAAAAATTTTAGAACTTAATTCAAATTAAAAAAAACTCTAACTCGGTTTAAAATGAAATATATATATATATAAAAGTTTAATTTCCTTACAATTTTGTTTAAGAAAATTTCTTAGTTTACCACAATTTTAAAAGAACGTAGCTATATTTGCACATGCCCATCATCTATTCAGATGCTGACCAAGGTTGCTCAAGCCACTTTTCCATCTCTGTTACTATATTGCCTCTCCCTTCTGTTACTACTTCATCGCTTTCTTCTCGGAAGGAATCTTGATAAACTTCTTCGTTAATTTTCCGCAATTGCCCCTATACTTTTTAAGCATGTGACAAAAAGACTAAACTTTTAAAAAACAATTTTATATAAAAAACGTAAGTTGTTATATAAAAGTAAATGAAAACTTTCTTTTCCAATAAAGCTCAAATCACTTTTATAACTGTCAATTACACTATTGTAACTACATAAACTTGAAATGTAACAATCATTACAATATGTAAAATTTTTTAAATCGAAAACATAAGAAGTAAAAAAAAATTAAATCTTAGATTGGTGAATGATTAATTTTTAAAGTATTTTCATAATCTATTATTGTTATTTAATATTTTATTCAAAACGCAAAGTCTTATTCGAACCACTTAATTTCCTAGATTAATACTTTTGAAAATTGAAGAATACTTTCAATTTAAAATTGCATTAGTAAAATATCATTTACATTTAAATTATAGAAAGATGTTAATTTTAACACTTTATTACATATTACAATGTCAGTATACTCTATTTATTTTAATAAATGTAGGGAATATTAACAAGAATAAGTAAAGTTATTTCATACCAAGTTAATTATAAATTTAAAGTTATGATAAAATATGCTTCAAATTTTAAGAATTGATTATAATTGCCTTTATTAAAATAATCAAGAAAAACTTATTTCTTTTTCGTTGCCTTTCACAGTCCTTCCTCAGCTCTTTTTAACACTAACTCCTCTAGCTCTTTATCATTTTTAGAAGAATTTTTATACTGCTACCACACATCATTAGTTTTACATTGAATATCCTTCAAAGGTTTATCTTGTGAAAACTTTTTGAAAGTTCCTAAAAAAATTTTGCACATTATTTCTCGAAATGAAGACATATTTCCGATTTGACTTGTTTTATGTACTGTGCGGTTTTAAAAACCCCCGAGATACCAATCAGTAGAGCTGTCAGCCACTATGGTTACGAGGTTCAACCACTTCAGAGAGGGGTGTGAGGTGATTAGTTTGGTTTCGGAACAAATTGGCAGAAGAATCGTTCGTGAAAACGAACGAAAAATTGTGCATAATGTTGTTGAAGGAAAACAACATCATTAAGATAAAAAAAGATCGAAGAAAAACATTATTAATAAGCAACATCGAAGAAAAACTACGCATAATAGAAAGAAAAAATTAGTATAAAAACAATCAAAAATAATTTTCATTTTCGTTTTCCAAATAATGAAAAAAAGATCATCAAAACAATTATCCACTTGACTCTCATCGGATATTAACAACTATGAAATTGATTAGTGAAAAAACATTCCAGAGAAGAAAAGAAAAAGAGAAAATGAACTATTATTGTTAAAAAAACTGTGAGAACCCGGGGGGGGGGGGGCCGACAAGTTGAGAATATTTGTTATTTAAATTTTATTTCCGTTTTCAATGAGATTTTTTTAGTACATACCAAGATGTAACTTCAAACCTGACTAAGAGTATATTTTTTTTATACACTAAATATTCAATGATTTTCAAGTTTGTTGTAACATGTTTATTTGTGCTTGCTTGGAAACTTGTGTTGTCACAATACAACATATTGGTCCCTTTCATTCCAATCTCATCATTAGAAATAGTAGCAAGTTCTCAGAAATAAACCTCAGGCATCAAACATTATTATGAGCTGTCACCTCCAGCTATTATAAAGAAAAGATACTATTATCCATTGTGTTCAATGAACATTTATCCTATCTATCGCTTATGTTTTTCTTGTGCGGTTAAAATGCTTGACCTCGGAACATCATTGAAAAAAAAATCAAGTTTAATTTTCTTTTACCAAATTTAACTTTTTTTTCAAATTTAATTTTTTTAAATTAAATTATTTGTGCAAGTTACAAGAGATTTTCAGAAATAAAGTGATTTTAATGTCTTACGGAAGCATCGCTCATGCTCCCCCCTTGTCAGCAAAAATAAGCAAATCGCACCCCCCCCCCCCTTGGGTGCTTACGTAATATTTGGACGGACCCTGATTTGTAACATAGAAGATACTGTGATAGAACACATTATCTGGCATGTGACTGTTATATTTTGTAATAATCGAAAGCCCGAGACGGCTATTATTATTGGAAGAACCGTCTTCAAAGTTGTTATTAGTGGATCTGGATGTATCAGAAGTTTTAACATATATTAGTGGATTTCTTGTCTGAGCATTAATTAAAATTTAAATTGCAATTGGCATGACATTTACCGAAAGCAATTCAATTTAACTACATAGATTTGATCATTTATAGAAGAATGCTTAATAGCACATGAGAAAAAATATTATACTTCAAGGAACTAATACACAAATACACTACTTCTGAAGCTCGCATTAATATTTTCTGAGAAATCTTTTTGTCTTTTTTTTTTTAGGCAATAAATAAACAGAAATCATGTTTAATTTTTTCTAGTCTTCTCCAGTGGCGTACCTACAAAAAATGGCACCCACGGCAAATGCGCCCCTCCTCCTCTTTTTTCTTTTAAAATGTGATTCTCATTTTCTTTTTGGAAACCTTATGTCGGGGAGTGCAAAGATTAAAAGTGCAAATAAACTTAAAAAATGGATATATTAAACATTTTTGAGTTGATAGGATTTAAAAACTTTTTAACAAAATTTCGCTAAATTTTCACTGAACATTTGCATTTCATTTATCTCGTTTTTGAAAAATAATATAAAAGTGTGCAGATCTCTTAATCAATCGAAAAAAACCCACACACATACGGAGAAAAATGAAAAAAATTATATACAATACTTTTTTTTCCCATAGACAGTAGGAAAACAAATATTGAAGGAAATTATTTTCCAACACAGATAAAAATCATACAAGTCTTAAAAGACAAATATATTTAATATTATTCATAATATAATTCATCATATAATTTCATGCATATCTTTAAATTTATTAATCAATTTAATACTAATAAAGTTTAATAATTTTTTAGTTACCACCTTATGACAAAGTTGAAATTCATTGCATGAAATTAGGGGATACGTTATTGAAGGGAGAAAATGCCGATTCAAACATGAAATAAAATTACAACATTATTAATTTATTTATGACCTGTAAAATTGAAATTCATTATTTTAGTAGACATTATTTGTGTTCATAGAAAAAACGATACATTATTTCTGAAAAATTTTGATGGCTTTAGCGTATCCGAAATGTTATAAATTAACTTTTCTGGCTTTTAATGAAGCAAAAGTTTTTATAATTACAGTACTTTAGTACTAAAACGTTTGTACATGTACTAAATATAAGGGGATTATAAAAAAAAATGATTGTCATATTTACATATTTAAATAATTATTTTAGGTTAAGTGTTAGTAGTTTAATGATTTGATAGTCAAGGCAAATTTTAATGCGTTTGCTGACAGTAAAATTAATTGGCAATGATAGCGTAACTCTGCGAAGAAAGAAAACGCTTAACATTAAGGCAGGAATTGAATTTCCCTTTTATGTATTTGTTTTTGTTAATTATTAAAGAAATCCGTTTCATTTATCTTGATTTCAACATCAATACGGACTAATAATTTTTACAAGCAATTGTAACACTTTACGCTATTTTTCTTTCTCTCTCGAGTATTTTTTTTGTTTGTTTGTTTGTTTGCATTTGGCAGAACAACTGCATCCAAGTTTTGCGAAATAAAATTTAAAATAAACACTATCGCATTTTCATCATACAAATTATGCAAATATTCAGTACTAAAAACAATGTAAAAATAGCGAACTTACATCTTTTAAAGTTGCTAGAATGCTTTTACACTACGCAAAAAAAAAAAAGAAAAGGAAGTATGTGTTCCGTTCTTCACTCTTTGCTGATTGAAAATAGGAATGACACTTTCGCTAACCATTTATCACCAATTTCGAAAGAACTGATACCCAGTCAGTATGAATCAGGCATACCGTGAAAAACCATCAGAAATCCTGCGGGAGATAATCATCCCTAACCATCTTCCCACCCCACCGAGACACAAATTTGGGTAGCGACCCTCCTTAAACGAGCTTTTAATTTTATTGACGGGGGTTTGGGTCAGCAAATTTTTGAAACATAATATTAATTGTTATATTGTCACAGCTTGAGATTTCCGGGTCGTAAAAATGACTGTAACCTTAAGATTTCCCCACACTTGGTTGAAACCATTTCAATTTTTAAGAAACTTGGAAATAAGCTTCAAAAAAAAAATTTTTCTTTTAAATACAACCAATTGCTTCCTTAGTTTTGCACCCCCTTGCAATTGCGCCCAGGGCACATGCCTTACCTACCCCACCCTAATTACGCCACTGGTTCTTCTCTAACTAAAGATATCAGCCATACACTCGATTATCAAACAGTATAAAAACAAACAAATTAAAAGAATTATCTGTTGACGCGAAGCAAAGGGGTTATGTCGTCACATGGTTTCGTCGAAATTGCATGTAGGGAAAATACATCACGTGACCTTGATTACGAAGAACCATAAAGATAATTTTGAGGCGAAAATTCTTTATTACTTCAGAACAAAATAATTAAAATTCAACCAAATGTTCAATTTTAACCATTCTTGTTTTAAATCACGGAGAAACACTATGTTTATTACTTCAACAAATTTCAAATTTATAACAAAATTAGAACAGCAGATGCAAGAAATTGAAATTCCAAACAAAGTTTTGTAGGCTTAACCAACTATTTTTAAAAAAATTTCTCAAAATTCAGTAAATTATGTTAGAAATTCAAAACTAACTTCATTAGAACGGAAACCATGTGCTCTTTCCGATGGTTATCTATTTTTTTCGTACAATTATTCAAAATCCTTCTATTGAGAAATTAGCACGATAAACCAACCAAAACAACACAAAACATTAAATAAAAATTTTCTAGATTAAATTTTTAAATTCCGGCTTCGAGGTGCATTAAGACATCATTACGACTACCTGTGTGCCAAATTTCATGACTGTGAGTGCGATAGATTCGTCTGGACATCCCGCACACAAACATTGCCTTTTATAAGTATAGATTGTATTAAAAGAACAGCACTTGAAACGCAATACAATTTCAAACCAAGCTGACATTAAACCGAACTTATCCGGAATACAATTCCAAATTCCGACACACACAATGCGAAAAAAATGCTACATCGCAATTCTTCCTGCAGGATATCCTAAATGCAAATAGCATTAAAATTCCCCAAACCACAGGGGAGTGTGGGGTTTCGAATCCTGTGGCATCCCTAATTTGCAGTAAGTACATCTATATCAGTCTCCATTGAGCTGACCATTACCCTCCCCAGATAATCATCAAGATGTCAAACCAAGAAAGGGGAATGAAATTCGGAAAAATAAGTCTTCACACTTTAGAGACAGTTTACAATGAACGTAAAATTCAGTGCAGACCGATTAACTCGTGTTTCCGACAACACGTTGAAATGCGTGTTTTCCACTTATGAGTGAGTCCAAGGTCGACGTAGAAATACGTGTGAAACGCTCAGAGGGTTTTAAACAAGTTATTTTATTTCATTATTGAGTTCTTATTTCTTTGAATAATTTCGTAATATTTGGAATTATTTAGAAAATTCTTAATTATGTAGTGCATGGACGAGATTGGCAAAAAAGCAAAAAGACTGAAATCATACGCAAAAGATGTTTTAAGAAGTAAAACATAAGAACATGCAACATGCTGAAAATATTACAATAAAATAATTAATAACTTAATTATTTACAATTCAGTACGTATAAATAAGAAAAATATTAACTTATTATTAAATCAACTTATTATTTTATTGAAAAGAGAGAGCTCTAGTAAAAATGATGAGGATTGAAAAAATAAGTGGCTGAGCAAATCTTGGTGTTAGGAGGTGTGCGGGGAAATAACGTGTAGAATCAGGGAAAATTTAAGTTAGACCTAGAAATGCGAGGGAAAATCAAAAAGATCAAATTGTGGCCACCCTGACTTTTTCCCCCAACATACGATTTTGTATATCTGTTATTCCTCAAAAAAAATTAATGACTTCTGTTATTAAATTGTGGCTCATTCAAAATTTTTATTATTTGATTTAATCTCTGTCATCTGCTGCCAGAACAATGAAAGCAGCCCATCTTAAATTTTTCAAATATTTCATTTTATAGGTAACTCCTTCATCAGCCATAATTTTGCCAATGAATTTTGGCTTGCTTTTTTCCCTCAAATATAATGCTTTTACTCAGGCACCTACTGTTAGACTTTGTCTCGCAGCTATATTTTCTGTAATATCATTTCCAGACACTTCTTCTGCAAGGAAATTGTATTGCTATTTTCTCTTTCAATTTTCAGCCTTTCTATTACATCTTCACTTGTTAAAATTTCACCAGCCCTTGTCTGCACACATTTGCATTGAATTATTCATGTATGCAGTTGTGAAATTTGAAGCTTTTGACGATATTACTGACAATTTTGTACATTTCAAATCTTTGTTATGTTGAAGAAATTGTGCTTTGTACAACTCTTGAGGTGGAGACAAAGACAGGTTCTGAGAACTTGACGGCATATCAGAGAAAACAGAAACACCTGGTTGCAAACTTTTGGCATCTGCCAAAGAATGTGTTGTTTTGTGTGGAACTGCTTTTATAGGTTTTTAACTATACACTTTAGATCCATCTGATAACCATATCTTGCCATAAATTTTAAAGATTAAACAATTATGTGCTCCTCTTCATGAGTGAAAACTGGTAATTTTTCTGATCCTTTACATGCAGGACTTTTTTAACTAGTTATGATATGTAATACTTATGTTTCATTTATTTTCAATTTATCATAAATGAATTATTTATTTTTAAAAAAAAGATGCTGTATCTATCCTACACAAGATGCAGAATGTTAAGCCTAACCATATACCCATTTTCCTTGGCTACAAGTTGAAGCAGCACTAGATATGTCCAAAATAAGATATTATGCCACTATAATAAAAATTCCTCAATAATCTGGTCCTGGCAGTGAAAGTTAGAATGCATAACATAAACTTGTCCACATCAGTTTAATGTGTTATCACTCACTTAAAGAAATTGTGAAAAAAATATCAGTTGAGGAATGGAAGTCAGAACAGCTAACTATATAATATCCAACTCAAAAAACTAGAATACTAATTAAAAATCTATTGTTTAAAAAGCCATATATTTTGACTACCCATTTTTACCCCACCTGACCCTATTTTGTATTTAGATAACAAAGCAAACAATGTCTTCTACTTTATATATAAATTAAGTACAAACTTTTCCAGGAGACTCCCTTTTAACAATTTTATTACATTTATAAATATGTAATTAGAAAAAATGGATAAAATTAGTACAATGAAATGATTTTAATTTTTCTCCATATTACACAGTTTCATCAAGTGAAATTTTTTTGTCTGAACACACATAAGCATATAATTGAAAATATCATTTGATCCCAATTTCCAGTACAGAAATTCAAATTGCTGAATTTATATTTTTAAATTCACTCAGTGTTTAATTTACTTTTTGATTTAAAAATTTTATAATATGTGTAAATTATATTTAGTAAAGGAATGCATTGAAGCATTGTGTTTTAACTAACCATGTATGACTTGTTTTCTGACAAAAGATATCCAATATTGTATAATAGTTAATTAGGAAAGTTCATGAGGCAGCTCTTTTTTTCTAAATATAATGCTAACTAAGCAAGAATTCCAATTGCTTTTCATGCTTGCTCAAATTACACACATGGTCAACAGAATATATTTAAAAAAAGAATCACTAATGATATTAAAATAGAATTAGAAAAATCTTTTTAGAATTTTTTTTCTCTCTTTTTGCATGTCAAATTTCTCACTGTAAATTTGGTATAAAAATAAAATGTTACAGGTTATGAAACAAACTGGCTAAGAATATTATATGTATGTAGTAAAATCATATATACAACTTCTTGCAAAAATTATAAAACTGAGAACAAATTAATGCTTTCATAACATTCTTTCTATTTTTAATGTTACTGGACAGTTATTTCAGAACAAATGAAAATTCTAACATCCTGCAATACTTTAAATTAAAGAAATTGACAGCTCCCGTGCTAATTTATTCTAATTTTGCAAAAGACAAATAAATAATGAGGATTCATGTAGTTGACTCTTAAACTACATTTTTATAAAACTATATGTGTGAAGTCTTTATGTCTACCATTCTACAGCATTCAGTGCCATACTATTTTCTAAGTTTTATTGAAAAAATAATTCAAATCAAGAATTACACATTTAAATATTCATTTTTTCCCCCAGCTTCTTTATCAGTTCATATTTCTTTCAAGTTTTAGCTTCTTTTCTTTAAAATGCTTTTCATTTTCAGATTTTATCTTTTGTTCCATTAATATATTTTTTTCATTTTTTGATAAACTGAACTTCCTTATCTGTATTATTGACTAAAATTGAATTAAAAATTATAAATTATTTACATAAAAGAATTATTTTTTTTGCTTGGATGCATATAATATTCATGAACATTTGAAACTTAATCTGATCAATAAAATCCACTCCATCACTTACGCTTAGTGATTACATCATTGACCTTCCCTGTAATTTTTAATTACTACTTTTAAAATTTTATTTGTTTTAACCAAATGTATCAATGTTGTTTATGAAAATGGAATAATGTAGCATGCAATACTTTTCATTTAACTATGTAATTAGAGTAAAACTTCACAAAATAATCAGAAATATTCCAGAAAAACCATTTCATTATCAATTTAACAAGATAATAAGTATACCTAATACAGAAGAACCCTGGGAATCTGAACTAATTGGGGTTTACCTCTGTTTGGATTCTGGGAAATTCAGATTATCTGGAAAATTTGATAAAATACTCTTGATATACCAAATACAGTAGAATATTGACTTTGAGTACTCTGCGAAAGACTACAAAAAGAGATGAAAGTCCTTGCGTCAAAAAAAGATATAGGGTGACCTGGGGTAATTCCTGATCAAAAAATGCAAACATCCATTTTATGAAAAAACTGTTCAAGGTAGAATTTTAATTTTTGGTGAAAGCTTGATGTCTTATGAGACGAGTCCTATGTGACCTTTTCTTTGAAAATTAAAATAGAATTTCAAATGTTTTAAATTTTCAGTGATCAGGAATTACCTCTGCATCGAGGTAATTCCAGATCACTTCTGGGATAATTACTGATCCCCTAGTTTTTTTAGTGAAGAGGCATTTTAAAAATGGCGATAAAACAATAATTAACAAATACATTAGATCAAATAAATAAACCAACAAAACTTGGTTAAGCAGCTGATAAGATGATTTATTTGAAAAAAAGCAACAAAATTTAACACTTTTTCTAAAAATCTTTGCAAAATTTTTTAACATTCATTGCTGCATAATCAACAGCGAATGAGTCAGTTCCATTTAAGGATATAGGACCACAAAAAATATATTTGACGTTTATTTTTCAATTCTGTCATGTTTGGGATTTTTTGAGAATAATGGTCTTTTTTGCCATAGATTATGCCTATGCAAAAATGAACTCATCCAATCTTCCCCAGGCATATCATCTTTGAAGCGACAATATTTTTGTAAGTGCACAGATAATTCATATTTGTACCTTCTTTATTTTTAATTACAAAATCAGAAACAGTTATTTTAATTTCTTTCTATTCCCCATCTTGCCACACTCTTTAGACAAGCAGTCAACTCATTCTCATGTTCTGCAGGAATATAGGAAACAGCTCCCACATGTTTTACTACTGTAATGGATTCTTTAACTTCATTAAGTGAGTGTTAAGTTGAGAACGGAATTTCAACAGCTATAGCAGCAGCTCTCAGACAAACTTTCAATTTCAATCTTTGAAACAGCTTCATTAATTTTGACTTCTAGAAACTTAATATCTTTTTTAGGTTTATAGTTTCTCACTATATTTATCAGGCTAATTTAATAAGCTTAAAAATTATGACTTAAAAAATTCTGCAAATATAGAATCAAGATACCAGCAAGTTAAGACAAATTAGAAATGATGCAAATCGGAACACCTTTTTTTTTCCTTTTGCTTACAATTAGGGGGGAAAAAACATTGTGGCTGCAATTAAAATATGTTTTATAGTGATTACAGTTAATAAATATGAACTGTTATTTAAAAGAACTAAAATTATATTAGCTATTTTTGATGATATTTATGACACGAAATGACAATGATCAGGAATTACCCCAGTGATCAATAATTACTCCATCTATAAAGGGGGCAACATTTGATATAGTTCACTGTAATTAATTTCAATATCTGCAGTAAATGCGAAACAACTAATCAAAAGCTAACACTATTTTTAGATAAAATAAAATAACACAAAACAATTATTAAGAGTGAGGAGGATCTTTGCAAAAATGTATGTATTCAGGAACCTATCTTTGAAATGGCAAGAATAGTAAGCAGTTTAAAGGGTCTATTCTGGTACCCTGGTTGGGTTGGGAGCGTTTCGACCGCGAGACGTTAACGACTTTTTCTCGACCAAAAGAAGGGGTCTGATTCTCATCATTTCGAACATCTCACTTTACGCTAGGAAGTGACGTATTTCTGCTGCGCACGTAGCAAATCAAGCGATCGTCTGCGATATTTTTGTTTATGGTTTCAGATTCACAAGGAGAGGGCACGACTTGGGAAATTCAATTTGGGATAAAACTTGGCATATTAGTAGTATACCATTAGTGTGTTCACCCATTAATCTAAAAAAGGGCAATGGCCAGCCAATTCGGAGGCCTCAAACTTTTTGCACAACTTATATACCAGTAATTCTTCACAAGCAACAAGAGCTCAGATAGCTTAGATGTCAGTGCACTAGACTACAATTTGCTAGTTTGGTCCTGGAAGCCGTTTTTTTTATTTCTTTCAAAATTATTCCAAATTAAATAAAAAATATTTTAAATTAAAACTAATTTTTTTATGCAGAAAATAATTTTATTTATATGATACTTGAATTACAGATGAAATGATAATATATAAACAGTAAAATTATAAATACATCTTTAATGATGATAAATTTTATCTCTAATGACTTGCATCGTAAAACATTTTTGTTTAGGGCATTATCTTTCATAAATTTTAGAAGTTTATTCTAGATTTATTAATTAATTTCCATTTTATCTTTCATTTTGTATCTAGTAACTTTATATTTCTATATTAAATTATATACAAAAACCAGAATAATAATTATCATAAAAACACTGGAGACAAAAAATATTTTGACACCTTGCACAATTGACAAATGACTATTGTTCACAAGAGCAACGGTCCTTTAGATTTGTAGGAATACAAACTTCACTCACATTAAAAATTATCTCTCTTTGATTAGAAAGATTGACATTGTTTTTAAGTTTTTCAAAATTATTACAAATTAAAAACTTTTAACTATTTTTAATTAAAATCTTAATTTTTTACACATAAAATTACTGTTTATTCATATGATACTTGAATTATTTGTAAATTTACTTTATAAGTACTAAAATAATGATAAATATAACTTTAAAGTTAATAAATCATAACTACAATTACCCACAACATGAAAAATATATTTTAGGCTTCATCACTCATTAATTCTACTAATTTCATACGATAAAGAGTAGACATTTACTCAATGGTCCCTTTTCAATTATTGAAATTTCGGACCATCTGCCGACGAATTTAATAGATTAACAGCTGCTCTCTGCTATTTTTACATCATTAAAATATTGGGCCATCTGCATACATATTCAATATATTCACATCTGCTCTCTACTGTTTCCAAGATAAAATAAGAACGAAGAATTTGTGAACATAAAAACGCAATAATTTAAAACTTTCAATGAATTCAGAATGATAATTTTTATTATAGTTAATATTTATCAACATTAAAAGGTGTATTTATAATTTTATTTTACTATTTATATATTATTTTTATTATTATTTTATCTGTAATTCAAGTATCATATAAATGAAGTTATTTTTTGCATAAAAATAATTGAACTTTTAATTTACAATGTTTTTTTAATTTTAATTTACTTTGTAATAATTTAAAAAAAAAAAAAAAAAAAACGGCACCCAGGACCGAACTGCAGACTATCTGAGCACTTATTGCTTGTGAAGAGTTACTGGTATATAGTGCAAAAAGTTTGAAGCCTCCGAATTGGCTGGCCATTGCCCTTTAGATTAATGGGTGAACACTAATGGTATGCTACTAATATGACAAGTTTCATCACGAATTGAATTTCCCAAGTCATGCCCTCTCCTTGTCAGTTCGAGTTTTGAATTGCCAAAGGAACAATGGAGAAGTGTACATTTGCTTCCCAATTCGAAATTATGTTGGATTATTTTGAAAAATATCCACACATTTTAAGTGGGAAAGTTGATCGCATTTTTTCAAAAGACACCAAGGGTAAGAGGTGGGAAGATTTAACTTCTGCTCTTATAAGATGCATTATAATGCATCTTTCTTACTTTCATAAGTCCATTGTTAAGGGGGGGAACCATTTATCTTTTACAAAATATACATTTATAATAATATTATACATTTATAGAACATAAATTGCAGTATTTTTTTTCATTATATTGATGTAATTTTACCAGTTTTCTAGAGAGAGGAAAAGTAATAAACTTTTTTACATGCCAATTATTTTAACATGAATAAATATTTTAAATTAGTATTACAAATTAGTATTACAAACCATTTGTTTATTTTACCAATTACATAAGAAAATAAAACATGAAAAAAGTTATTAAATTCAGCAAGTTTTCACAACATTAAAAAATTACATCTTGATCAAGGAACAAGAAAAATTCTTTTATTGTCAGATTTTGCAATTACTTTGTAAATATTTGACAAATTTCTTTGAACTAAAACCCAGATAAAAAAATTTTAATGATATATATATATGGAATGAGAAAGTCATTCCACACTCAATGTTAAAAGAAATGTTAAAATGTTACCCTAATTTAATTTAATAAGAAAAGATTAAGTAATTAAATCTTTAAATGTAATTGATCTTAGATAATTATCAAATATCAATATTGACTATCTAGATGGAGTAGTAAATGATTTAACTACTTTTAAAGATTTAATTACTTTAGCTCGTCGTATTAAATTATTAAACAAAATTATTTAAATTCGATAAAAGATTTAACTACTTTTTAAAAATCTAAAGTAATTGATAAATTCTTTTTCAGATTGGTCAAATGGATTACATTTATCCCGATAAACCCTTTCAAAACACGATTAACATCTTAGAAGCCTCCATTTTAAACGAAAATTTGATAACGTCTGATATCGAAACAACACTTCTCGCTAGCAAAACGAGTTTATGGCAGGTACAGAGCTGCTGAGAAATCGGAGTCCTTTTTTCGATAGAGCGAGATCCCAACTGGTTGGAAAAATGGGTACAAGAATCGCACTTGTCGTTAAGAGGCGGAAAAAGTGACGTCTCCCAACCCAACCGGGGGTACCAGAATAGACCCATAAAAGATTCTTAATTTGATAAACTAAACAGAAAATTATAATCGAGTAAATGTAGTTATACTTAAGTAAAAATGTTCAAGGTTTCATGGCCATATCTCAAATTTAATTCTTTTAAATAAAAATTAGGTGAACATTATTTACCCCAGAAACGTGGTGATAGTGAATTACCCCGGGTCACCCTAACAGATTTTGTTTCTACTAATAAGGTGCTGTATTCATTCTTAAAAATCAATTCAAATGTTTCTTTTAATTTGTTTATCTTAAAGGATAAAGATTAGCTTTATGTCTTATTCGTTGTTATTTTTCCTTTATTTTTAAAAAAAATTTTACAAAATTTTAAAAAGATGTTTGGATTATCCAAAATTTCCGATTCTCGAGGATCCACTGTATTTAATAAAAATTCCACAGATTTCATTAAAAAAATTTAATTCTTTCACAAAATTTATGATTTTTGCTTTCTTACCTTACAGATCCTCCGGATCCACCACCCTGAAAACACAAATTAAGTTTCATAAAGTTGTTTCACACATTTAATTAGTTTCATTTCACAAAAAACACATATTTCATAAATGTTCACTCAAATAATTAATCTGGTAATTCAGGAATAACCAGTGGCATAGCTACACAGCACTTGTCCCTAGCAAATGTTTAGAGTGGGACATCTGAAAATTATATACATCCAATCACTAATTATAAAAGAACATTTTTTGTAGATGCTTAACCACTTTTTATAATACTGTTAGTTGATTTTAAAAGATATTTTGATTTGTAAGGAAAAAAGAAAATTCAGTATTTATTTACATCCTGGCAAAACTTTTTTTTTTTTTGTCAATTAACAAAATTGTTTATTTCAAGTTTACAATTTAGTACAAGTATCCATTACTTCTTCAAAATCTTCCACTGCGTAGTATTGATTTATTGTGTTTATATTCAGTTCTGGAAGGTTGGACAGTAATAGTGTATATGTAATTGTAACACCTTGTGCAGGGGCCCTCCAGCATTTTGCCACCCTATAGTTATGCCACTGGGAATAATAATTAGTAATTCTCAAATTATCTCACAATACGCTCAGTAAAATTCATTATACTAGCTAAATTATAAGGAAATCTAGTTTTCATACATCATATTGATCCAATTAAAAACAGTAATGACTGTCAAATAAATTCTAAATGAAAGTGAAGTTTGGCATTGTTATTGCAAAAAATTCTTAAGACATGAAGTTATTCAAAACTATTTCAAACAGAATTTTACAAGAGGACAAGAATGTAGTTTATTAAAAAAAATATTTCCAGAATAAAATTATTACATTTCATTCATTTGGTAATATTTTTATAAATCAGAGGTTCCCAACCTGAGGTAAGCGTATCCCTAGGGTTACGCAGGGGAAAAGTTAGGGGTATGCGAAAGTGACCTTGGTAAAAGCGGAAAACATAAAACAGTAGAATATTCTAGAATTTCATTTTCTCAAGTTGGTATGAAAATTGAAAGTAAAAACTAGTCCCAAAGTCTATTCACGAATAAAGAAAAAGGAAGAAGTAGATTAATATCTAGTAATTGAGTAATTGTGAGTTCTCATCATCAGTTAATGCAAAATTATTTTCAATGCTGTTTTCATTTATTTTGATGTGAAACTAATGCTACTTTTAAAAAACAGAATAAAATGCAAAGTCAAATATCAATTCTACAAATTTTATTAACCGCTTAAGGACATAACCCGAGTTAACTCATTCTAAATACCGTAGGTTACAGAATAAGTCAGTCCTTAAGCGGTTAAGTTCACTAAAGTCGTTTGACTCTTAAGGTAATCTAAGGCATTATTAAAAACTTCTTTGTACCGAGAGATATATAACAGAAGGGGGTACTAAAAATAAATCAAAGGGTACGAGAGAGAAAAAAGGTTGGGAACCGCTGTTCTAAATGATTATAACCCAAAATTATAATAATAATGATGATTATTAGGAATTGTAAATGACATCAAAAACATGAAAAATACATAATATCAAACTAGTTTTTTTTTGTTTGCTTGTTTAAGCAACTTATGCAACAGGGCTGGCAAAAAGATATTGCACATTTAGTAGCATAAGGTTGCTAAATTTGATACATTTTAGGTGCTATTGAACTAAAATGAAAATACCTCCAATTTTATTTAATATCTAATGGAAGTTGAGATTTATACACCTAAGACACTATAAGAGAATTTATATTTTTCATATGAAAGTTTTACCTTTCCTGCTCCACTTCCCCACTCTCCATTACCATGCATTGATCTACAAAATTAATTGCAAATTAATTTTATGCTATTGGTCAGTATTTAATAACAAAATTATAATTATCAGTATGATATGTTAAACTAAAATCAGTCAACTCGTTTAAAATTAATGCTAGTCATTTCAAATAAAAGTTACAATACATTAACAAATAATGCAATGAAATATTTAAATATTATAACAAATTACTCACGAAGAAAAAAGTATTTCTGCAGAAATTCTATAACATAACTTTATAACATGACAATCCATTGTTTTCAAATACATTTCTGTATAAATTTGCTTTGTCTTCAGTGTCTTAAATTTGCAACATTTTAAATTAATAAGAATATTCTGTTTCCTTCTACCTATCATTCTCTACAATGCTAATAACTCTGTAAATGCATATGGCCTAATGAATGAAGATTATTTTTTGAACCCCAAATAAGCTCATTTACGGTTAAAAACTTTTTTTTCCAATTAAAAAAATATTTTACACACACAGCAGGTTGTTGCACTTTACAGAGTGATTATTAAACCTTTCTTAGAAGTAGCACAGTTGCTGTACCAGTAAATAATGAGTATTTTACCCTCACCTTCCTTGTTTAACCACTTAACTTTATTTTTCTGTCGTATTATCCCCTCCCGTCTGATAGTTTAATTGCTACTGAGGAAAAACAAGAATAGTAATTCCACAGGCAACCAAAGAAAACTACAGACCTTATTGTCCAACTACTCGAGAACAGGGGGAAATACTTGCCTATAATCTCCACAAAAACCTCTTAAGTAAGAGCTTTTTGAGTTTTCTTCCAGCCCATAATTAAATGGTTATTAACTGAAAATTATTTTTACAAGCGTTTAATCTTTTCAAATTAAAGTTGTAATTAACTGCAAATAGCAGAGATGGTATTCTTTAGAGCTTTTATCTCAAAATCAGAATTTTTTGAAAATTTATTCAGTTCATAATATGAAAGGTTCAATATTTTAAGTTGTAAAGAAAGTATCAAATTAACTGAAATATCCAGTTATAACTATTTTTTTAAATAAAGTGTTAAAATGCAATTTGATACCTAAAACAAAAACAGAAACTACAGTACATATTAAGTCAATTGCATGTAATATCGTCTTATGGTTTTCAGAATTTTACGATATCAAACAAATGTTTTTATTACCATCTACTTTTGTCATTTCTAAATGTTAAAATATTGTGTAATTTATAATATTCCGCATTGAAATATGCAGACAAGTGAAGAAGAACCAATGGCAGATTCTTCTAAAAAATGGACATGTAAATTCTCATAACTTACGCAAACATAACTCGTGCAATTCTTCTAGGCAAAATACGGTTCATTATACGTCGTAATATTTAAACACTAATTCTTGCAAACAACTTTCACCTCTAAAATGAACTAGCAATGACAACAGCATACAATCGACCGGTTAGATATTGCAAGATACGTAGAAAAGTTGTAGTATTTTGATTGGTTACCTATAAATAAACAAAATGACGTCAAATTCTTAGCACAGTTTGGAGTCGAGAACGAATTTAACAAGTACAAGTGAAATAATTTAACATTTTAAATTTGTATTAGACAGAATGGCGCAAAAATGCAGCAACTTCCAATAAAATACAAAAGAAAGATATTTGAATATAAAAAAGTAAAATACAGAAGAAGTAAACAATAGAGATAACTAACAATATACCTTTTGCGCGCCAACGCAGCTGCATCCAGTAATTGCATCAACAATGTTGTCCATAATTAACTAACGAATTACTATGGAATCAAACAATAAAAATAGTGCTTTAATAATAATTAAGACATATTAATAAGAATTAAAACACATTAAAAGAAAATAATTAGAATGGAAGAGAACTCGAGTGGCGAACGTTTCCAAAGGCCACTCGCCATCGGAGTTCTAATATAGATAGATAAAATTAATTTATCCATATTAGAACTACGATGGCGAGTGGCCTTTAATGGCGAACGTTTCGCCATCGGAGTTCTAATATGGATAAATTAATTTATCCTTTTCTGTTTTGTTTATTTAAATTAAAATGCCTTAACTACGTAATTCCGGTGTAATGTCTGGAGAAAGTAGACGTATTTTTATTCCATATTTTATTGTTGGTTCCACTCACCACACCTACTTCACATGTTACACCACGCACGAGACTCGACTGTCTGCCAGAACAGATTCTCAAACCGAATCTAAAGGGGGTTACCATAATCTCCGCGGCGCCATGGTTGGGTTTACCACAGAGTATCCCCCCAGTGACTGAGGGTTAAAACCCAAGGGAACGAAAGTAATACAAAATTTTACAAAGATTACTTTTTTTGTTTGTTTGAGAATCCGCACTGGAAGAAATTCATAAATAATGTTGAATATGAAATATACAAAGAGAAAATAGGAACATAAATGAGATATATACATATATATACAAAGAAAGAAAAAAAAAATTAAGTTATGTAAGTAGTCAGTTTTTTTGGGAAATGTACACGTCTTCCTGATCTCGTGACATATGTTGGAGGTTCGTCTTTTTTGGATGTATGAACATCAGTGCTTTTTAAGTTTTTGATCACTAGAGGTGGAGATAACACAGTTTGCGGGAGAAGATGTGCCGGTTTGACACGGTCCAGGGAAACTGTAGTTTTTCGACCATTAATGTCAACGGTGATTGTTTTATCTGTTCTGCACAACACTTTATAAGGACCAGTATAAGGTTGACGTAATGGCGGCTGCACACGATCTACTCTTAAGAAGATATGAGATGAAGATTTCAGTGAAGGATGGATGTAGAATCGATCGGTGCAGTGAGCGGATGTTGCATTCTATGACGAAGCTCAGTTATGAATTCAATATCACAAGGAGGCATGTCTGATACATCGATCATGTCACAAGGAAGACGTAGGGTTGTACCGTACACAAGTTCCGAACAAGAAGATTGCAAATCTTCTTTCACGGCTGTTCGGATGCCTAGAAGGATTATTGTGATTAACTCTGACCATTTCTCATTTTCATGAGCTTTAATTGCCGATTTTAAATGTCGATGAAAACGTTCGACAATTCCGTTTGAAATCGGATGGTACGGAGTTGTTTTGATCTTTTGAGTTCCCAGCATGCGAGTAAATTGAACAAACATTGATGAACGCAACTGGGATCCTTGATCAGAAGTTACTACAGATGGGCATCTAAAGCGAGAGATCCATGTATCGAAAATTGCACGGCATATAGTTTTTGCTGGCATATCTGGGATAGGTATTGCTTCTGGCCATCTGGAGGAATGGTCAATTATCGTGAGAAGATAAATTTGACCTTCAGAGGGTGGCAAGGGACCTACAATATCGATGTGGATGTGTGTGAATCGGGCATCGGTGTGTGTGTGTGTGAGAGAGAGAGAGAGGATGCGCAAGATTATGTAGATGATCAAATATGAGTTTTCGAAAGGAAGTAGGAACAAAAGGACGTGGAACTCCAGTTGAGGTATCGCAAAGCAAATTGCAGTTGGAAGTCTGGCAGGATTTGAGTTCTAATTGTAGAGAGGATGCATCATTGTGGAGGAATTTTTGAATATCTGAATCATCCTTCTGTGCTCTTGCAAATTCTTTAAAATTTAAAATTGGAGATTTAGTAATAAATCAACTTCGATTCTAGAAAGTGCATCAGCAACTATGTTCTGAGAACATTGCACATGCCGAATGTTGGTCGAATATTGAGAAATTTAATCTAAGTGGCGTAATTGTAGAGGGGAACATTTATTTGGGTTTTGCTTAAAAGCGTAAATTAGCTGTTTTTGGTCAGTATATATTGAAAAATTTCTGCCCTCTAACATATGTTTGAATTTTCTTATAGCCGAATAAATTGAAAATAATTCCCTATCGTAGGTTGACCACTTCTGCTGACTTTTGTTCAGTTTCATGGAGAAAAAGGCTATCGGTTCCCATTTTCCTTGCGATAATTGAGATAAAGTGCCTCCTATAGCAACATCTGAGGCGTCCACCCATAGGCTCAATTGAGCTCCTGGAATAGGATGTCTCAAAAGAGTGGCTTCGGCAATCGCGTTTTTAGCGGCAAGAAAAGCTTGTTCTGCGTTTTCATTCCATTTGAGGTGTTCGAATGATTTGCGAACACTGGAATGAGATTTCTTTTTATTAGTATGCCCTTCTAAAAACTGTACTATGGGAGCAAGTATATGTGTGGCTTTAGGTATAAAACATCTATAAAAGTTAAACATTCCCAAAAATCTACGCAACTGAGTTAAAGTATCTGGTTTAGGAAAATCTAGTATACATTTGACTTTATCAGGTAGAGGCTTAATTCCGTTTTCTGAAAGATTGAAACCTAAAAAGTCTATTGTCGATGTACCAAATATGCATTTCGAAACATTTATACATAGGCCGTATTCATCTAATCTTGAAAATAAGGTCTTTAAATGTTGGTAATGATCCTCATGATTTTTAGATGCTATCAGAACGTCATCGACAAAAGCGTAAACTCCTGGTAAACCACGAGTAACTTCATCTATAAAACGTTGAAAAGTCGCAGATGCGTTACACAATCCGAATTGCATTCTTGTACTTTCGAATAAACCGAAAGGAGTACAAATTGCAGTTTTGTGAATATCTTCTGGGTGAATGGGAATTTGATGATAAGCTTTTATTAAGTCGATTCGACTAAAAATTTTTGATTCATGTAATTCAGCTGTAAAATCAGCGATACAAGGAATGGGATATTTATCTTTTAATGTTTGAGAATTTAAAGCTCTGTAATCACCAACAGGTCTCCAATTTAAAGTTCCTTTTTTGGGAACCATGTGAAGTGGGGAAGCATAATTGCTTTTCGAAGGTCGTAAATGCCCCAGGTGCATCATGTTTTGGAATTCTGATTTTGCGATTTTAAGACGATCTGGAGCCAGCCTTCGGGGTTTTGCCACCACAGGAGGACCTTTTTTTTACTATGTGATGAACAGTATTATGCTTAACAGGTTGATTTGGATTAGGCATTTTTGTAATAGAAGGAAATTCTTTTAAAAGCTTATGAAAAACCGTATCCCTAGAAATAGAAATTTGTACCGAGTGGAGATTAGCATACTTTAAATGGCCTACTGATTGCAATTTTGTTTTTGTATCTCTAAGGCATTTGTTCCGGAGATCTGGGACCAACTCAAAATAATGGAGGAAATCTGCTCCAAGAATAGGTGTACTTACATCGGCAATCAGAAAAGTCCATATAAAGTCTCTTCTTAAATTAAAATTCAAAGATAATGTTTTCTGTCCATATACATTAATGTTGGAAGAATTTGCGGCCAAAAGGGTTTGTTGGGAAGAATTTCTTTTCTGATAGACATTAGCAGGGATTAAAGACACATCAGAGCCGGTGTCGACCAAAAAGGAGATATTTGTTATCCGGTCTCGAATGAACAGGCGACGTGATTCTTTAGGCAAAGAATAAGTCGCTGCTATTCTTTGCTGGTTACGTTTCCCTGCCATGTGCACGGTTGAACACATTTCTCTACTCTACATTTGTTTCCAAAGCGCCTGTGATACCAGCAAATCGAAAAGTCGCGCTTATTAGAAATGCTTCTTTCGCGAGAGTTTTTGTTTCGACGATATGGCGAGCGACCGCGAGAAAACGAGAGATGATCTATTCTTTTATTTAATTTTCCAATTTCCAGAAATAGTTTAGTTTCGAGTGATTGTTCATTTTTCTTAGAAACTGCAAAAGTTTCAATAGGAGAAGGCGAATCTTCAATAATTCTGTCTGCAATTTCGGCAGCTTTGTCTAACGTGAGTTCGGAAACCGCAGCTAAAATCGTTTGAACCGAAGACGGCAAACGCTGCAAAAATAATTCTAACATTAAGTTATCTGCTACATTCAAGGATTCTGCACGGCGTTTCATGTTGCGCAACAGTTCGGATGGTTTGCGATTACCTAATTCTTCCCCCGAAATAAGTTTTCGAATTCCTTGCTGGGATGATTCACCCGAACGATTTATGAGTTCTTTTTTGATTTGCTAGTAGGGATCAGTGGCATCTGGTTTCATAAGTACGTCTCGAATTAAAGTAGCACTATCGGGAGGGGGGCGAGAGCCTATATAATTGTATTTGGTTACCGATTCCATTATTGCTTTTGGAGTAGCAAGAGCAAAAGTACTTTCGCACATTACGAACCATAAACCGGGATCTGACCTATTAAACACTGGAATTTGCACAGCATTTATGTCAGACATTGTGCAAGGCTTTAGAACAAGGTTACCATATAAATAAATATATATAATGATCTGTTATAATAACAAGAAATATTATAGTTAATGATAATTTGGCATTTTTAACCTTATATGATTTCATAAGAAAGTTTTTATATGCAAATAATTAATGCAAGCATTAAACATTAAAACGAAAGTAAAATATTAAAACGATAAAACAATTTCCGATTTCAAATCAAAAGCACAGAATAATGAAACAAAAAAAAATCCACTTATCTGCCAGACATTTAAAAATGCTTGCCATTCCCGAAAAAGAAACCGGGAAGTCGTCATTCTAATGCCAGGAACAAAGGGATGGAACGATGAATATCGAATTGATAGAGGTAGGATCTTCATGTACTTTTTTTTTCGGACGAAAAACTGTTCAAAAGGGGGTTCACAGGGTCACCACTTATGGAGAAAGTAGACGTATTTTTATTCCATATTTTATTGTTGGTTCCACTCACCACACCTACTTCACATGTTACACCACGCACGAGACTCGACTCTGTCTGCCAGAACAGATTCTCAAACCGAATCTAAAGGAGGTTACCATAATCTCCGCGGCGCCGTGGTTGGGTTTACCACAAATGCTAAGTCAATGGAATCTTCAAAGCGGAATTCCAAAAGTAATGCAAATAAAGTCAAGGTTTTTAATGTAGTAAACAAAACAAAAAAACTCGACCGTACAAATATAAATTAAGTGAATGATAGTATGGACCAGTTTTCTATTTTATTTATTTACATTAAAATGTGGTAACTACATACTTTCGGTATAATGCTAAGTGAATGGAATCTTGAAAGAGGAAGTCCAGGTTTTTAATGTAAGTAAACAAAACAGAAAATTCGTCCGCAAGTGAACGTTATCAAAAATTCACTTACAGTTTTTAATTTTTTTTTGGAAATGGATACAAGAATGTCAGTCCAAAAGTGATAGGTCAATAATCTACCCGATTCGTTAAACAGAAGAGCACTATTTTACAAAATGATTTATATTTCTCAATTAGTCTGGAATAAAAAGTGAAGAGATTAGAACTTAAAATAAATGTCCTAGTTGACTAAATTTAACACCTTTGTATTTTTCACAGTGAATTAATTGGATATGACCATTTTCCAACCAGGGGTGTAACGAGGATAAGTGGCGCCCGAGTTATGAAATGATTTTTTTCGTCCACCCCGCTCGCCATCATCAGTGACTTAGCTTGTGAGAACAGCGCCCGGGGCATTTATGAGGCCGCGGTATCCTAGTGGTAAGGTCTCGGCCTTGGGGCCGGAGGGTTCCAGGTTCCACTGAAGATCCATCTTGTATTGGGCCTGTTGCACGCTAAATCATACGTGGCGATACACTCCAGTGAAGGTGGAAGTTTAGAGAGCGGGTGCCAACTCAGGTGTCGTCCTCTTCATCTGACCGAAGTTCAAAATTACGAGGTCCGTCCCAAAATAGGCCTCGTGTTGTTTCAAAACGGGTCGTTAATGTAAATAAACTAAACTAAACCCGGGGCATTTATCGCCCTCTCATCGTATTGCACTTTAAGAAGTGAAATAAGCGCATTAACGTTTTGTCACAATGGCCAGCGAGAATAAAAATACAATATAATTTTTTTTTTAATCCTAGACGACATTAATGGCTTAACAAGCGTAAATGGCGCTAGGGTATGGTATTATTTTTACGCTCCCTCAACATATTTTGCTTTAAGAAGGGCATGAACGCAATAATGCCTTGACTCCATGGCGCCCGGGGCATCTATACCCTCCTTGCCCCTAGTTGCTACGCCACTTCTTCTACGTCTTTTCTACAGTT
>BGPR01008994.1:19543-60207 GCA_013235015.1 Araneus ventricosus | reverse complement strand
TGCTATGATTATAATACACAAAAGCATTTTTTAAACAATATGGCATAAGAGCAAAATACCAATTTTGCACAGTCATTGGAAGAGGGCATTTGTATCTTTATAAGATTGATTCGGAAAAGTCCGGGTAGTGTAGAATAATTCCTAAAAGGTAAATTCTTAAGTGCACACTAGTAAAGAAGTTTCTGAAATTTAAAAAAAAAGTAATGACACAGGCTTGGAACCAAAAAAGCTGAACTTCATAAATAATGAATTGTGCCAAACATAAATACCGAAAAATAAAATAAATATGATTAATTGAGCAATAAAACGAATAAATTTCTACAAAAAGTTCCCGAGATGTTAAAAATATTGTGGAATTATTATATAAAAAAATGAAGAATGATAAAATCTGATGCCGAAAAAGCTGAAATCCGCGTTTCTGCGGAAATGCGTCACGTCTGATAATAAGTATGATTAATAATTTGTACATAATGTAACAAATAAATTTGTACAAAAAGTGCTTGAGATATTAAAAATATTGTAGAATTATTATATAAAAGAAAATTAAGAATTATAAAATCTGATGCCAAAAAGGCTCAAATCCAAGTCTCCGCGGCAATGTGTCACATCTGCAAAAAGCAGAAACTTAATAAATGGTAAAAAGAGCGGATACGCACCCAAAATCAGTAGAAATTAAACATAACATGTTGAAAATAACCCATTTTTGAATTTATATAGTACAAATTATAATATAGTAAAAGCTACAATAATCATTTATTTATTAAGAGAAAAAATTGAATACTAAAAAATCGTAGTAAGTTTGAAAAATGCGATATTCACAAAAATTCAACAGAAGTGTGATTTAATATTACTATTAATTTGAATGTTTTAACAGCTTTGAGAAATTAGCTGAGCAATGAAAAATTTATTAATGCAGAATCGCTAATTCTATAAGCTGGGCTACAAGGATCAAGTTTGCACGTTCTCTTACCCAAGACAGTCAATGTGGCATTTGCCACAATAGTTCCTGCCACATTCTGTGCTGTGCAACTGTATACTCCAGTGTCACTGGGCTTCACGCTAACGATGAAGAACACGTCATCTGTGGGCATGACATGCATCCTTCGCTCCCTTGCAGCAGGGAAATCTTCAATGCCACCATCCTTTTGCCAGGAAATGTCGGGACGAGGCTGGCCGCGAGCTCCACACTCGAGACGAGCGGTGCTGCCAGTTTTAATGGCAATGTCAGCAGGAATCTTCGTAAACACAGGGAAGACTAAAAAGTGGGGGAGAAAAAGGGTGTTGATATAATTCATTGCTTAATATTGCCATATCTATACTTATAAAAGGCAATGTTTGTGTGTGTGTGTGTTTGTCTGCGATGTCCAGACGAATCTATCGCACTTACAGCCATGAAATTTGGCATACAAGTAGTCGTAATGGTGACTGAATGCACCTCGAAGCCGGAATTTTGAAATTTAATCTAGAAAATTTTTTATTTAATATTTTGTGTCTTTTGGGGCGATTTTTCGCACTCATTTCTCAATAGCATGGCTTCGAATAATTGTACGGAAAAAACAGTTACACCATCAGAAAGAAAAAACGATTTCCGTTCTAATGAAGTTTGTTTCGTACGTCTAACGTAATTTACCAAATTTTGAGAAATTTTTGAAAAATAGTCACTTTTTTTGGTAATTTTCAAAAAAGATTTCTTTAAATTATCGCACCTGACGTTCAAACATCTTTATAATTTTCATTTTTTTTCAGCCTATAAATGGAACGTTTATGTCGGATTTAAAACAAGAACTGTTAAAATATCTTTTTTCATTTTTTAAAAATTAATTTTTCCCTGGTCGGTTTAAACAGTTTTTTCATAGCAAGATTTAACAGCGAGAACTTCTCCGGACCATCCCACAATGCATTGTTGCAACGTGACCTTCTTCACGGCAGGTGACGTCATTCGCAAAGAAAAATAAGCGGGAATATCAAAAATGTGTATTTTTTGTTTTCGAAACTTTTTCCTGCCATTGAGGCATTTTTTTCCACCCACTTTTTTGAAATCCTGATTCCACGGGCAACGTTTGAAATATATTAATCCAGAGCACTTGCAAAAAACTGCAATCAGCTATAGAAAATTTCAGGCTATTGAGGGCAAACACGAATTTTGGTTGATATGTACTTGGATTATGAAGTTAGTTACCATATTGTGTTTACTTAACTGGTAATATAAAAAATGCATATCATAACCTGAAATCTTTGATGAAATGAAGATCTAAAATAGGTCACAACAAGCTATATTTCTTTTAACAATATCAGAGTATCATGAAGGAAGCCTATTTATCAAAGACTAATAAGTTGCAGGACTAAAGAATAAATCTGCAGATGAATGGATTTCTGAAGGCAAAAACTTTCATGCCACAATTTTAATATTAATATTGCAATTATATCGATTAGAAGCAAGACTGGTGAAAGCAGGTTTCAGGAAAGAATCATCAATATAACTACAGTGGAGTCTCCCTATAACGAAATCACCTGGTTCCAATTGAAAAATTCGTTATAGAGAAAATTTCGATGTTATACGGAGATTAGAGATTTTTGCTGTTATTTAAGTAAATGTTCCAAACTTTTCAATAGGTGTGATGCGATAAGTTCAAATGTATTTAAATATGATTTTCAATTAAAAATGAAGTAATATATATTATAAATTAGTTAAAATTATACTAATACTTATTGTATAAATAAAATGCTCAAAAGTTAAGACAATTCACCAATTTAGAGAATAATATGTACTAGTATGTACTTACGTTTATTTTACTTGAAAAATTCCATTATCTTACATTGCTTTGCATTTCGTGATATTAAATTTTCAGAAAAATTTTTACTTTTTAAGAGTGAGTGGGTTCCAGAAACAGGCACGTGTGAGCGAATTGGTTGCACAGAAATTATCAACTTTCTTCAAAAATGACAAAAATCGAAAAGATAAACCTCTGAAAAAATTCGTTATAGAGAGACAATCACTTCGTTATATGGAGAAGATTTTGAATGTTATTTAACATTCCGATTAAAAATTTTGTTCTGGAAGAAATTTGCTGTAGAGAAACTTCGTTGTAGGGAGATTCTACTGTACTTAATTTTCAGGAAAATTTGCAAAAGGTTTCAATTTATATCCTAACATATGATTAATGTAAAGCAAGATGTGAAATTTAATTGCTTTAAAATAAAGGTGTCTCCCAGTTTCCCCAAGCATCTTCTTGGCATTGCAACCACAAAAAATTCAAGTTCTTTATTTACGACCCATGCATGTTATTGCCCTTCAACCCAACACAACACTTCGGCATAAGATAACAAAATTAACTAAGTTTTTTTCTATTTTGGAAAATGCAAATTCTATATAAAGTGAAAAATTACTAAATATAGTATAACCAAATTTTTTTCATTCTACATTTAGCCAGCAGTTTCCTTTCGGCCGTTTAATGATTGAACTCAAAAAATAGCAAAGATAAGATTGTATTTGAACTAATAAGTAATGCATTTTTAACAATAAAGGACATTATTAATTTTCCATCTCTTTTTTATTTGTAATGCTCTCGCTCTTACATAAAAGAGAAGACTACTGCACTTACCATGCACAGTAATACGAGCTTTGCCAGAATACACAGAACCGAATGCATTCGAAATCACACACTGATAACGACCTTCATCTTCATCTTGGATATTTCTAATATTTAAAATGCTGGTTGAAATTGTGTAGTTCCCTTGCCTAATGCTGAAATTCCTTGTAGGATGTCGGACAGATTGCAGTAGCTGGAACAGAAAATTTTGACTTATGAAATGGCTAAAAATGATGAAAATATTATGTAAAACAACTGGACACCATTATTCCATCATTTTATAGATTTTGGATTCGCTACTAAACATAATAGTCAAGTGGGTGTAATTTGATATGCAAAATTAGGCTAGCATAAACCTGTTGCACATTGGACTACAAATAATGTAACAAATTAGGAAAATTGCAGCCTATGGATTTTTCCACTGAAGTTTTGCAAAAGCAATTATGTCTTAAAATACATATTTTGCAGCTGGTCTCCAATAGCATAACAGCAAAGTATTAAACTATAAACTTTTTTCCATACATTTCAATCACCTAAAGAGCAGACACCCTGAATATCTCTTGAGCTGACCATTCATTTTTTTTTTTAAACGATGCAATTTTCTGATAAGTAACTGATATTATTTTAATAAGATTGTGCACAACATGGAATCCTATATCCTCTCTTTATATGGGATTTTTGACACAAAAAGTTCTTTTCAGGTAATTCCAAGACAGGACATCTCATCCTTTTTGAATGCTGGTGTGGTTATCTAATATAGTCTTCTCTCATAAGCAATTAACTTATGTGGTAATACAATGGTTTAGGGGAGAAAAACCATCTAACGGGTGATTCTATACTCCCAAATATTCATTAAGTGGAGGGAGCAAAAATGGTGGGGCTGTTGTAAAATCCCATATGAAGAGGGTAAAGGAACCCAGCTGGTACAGCATGTGTAACGCTTGTAAAAGAGAGTCTGATATAGATATCAAGCTGCAACAGAATTTTACCTTGCCATCCTTTCTCCAATGGAACTTCATCTCTGAATTCCCACTACTCCTGGCCTGGCATTCCAAAGTCACATTCTCTCCCTTTAAGGTTATTTTTGTGGGAGGTTCTTTGATGATTACGGGTTTAGGGGAACTTTCTGAAATACACCAAAATAAGAACTCAGAAACATTTTTATACGTTTGTGCTTAAATGTGCACACTTTAGCACAACCAAGCATGCAAAAAATAAAAATTTTGAAACTTACCACAAACCATCTCTGTTGGTGAAATCTCCAACACAGAAATTCCTTGCAACCTCTCCGGATAGCCACACACTGCATGCACTTTGAAATGAAATTCTTTAGACATCCAGGCCAAATTGCAGTCACATAGGAGATAACTGGTATTCAGGTATCTGAAATGAATATTGTATCTATAAAAACAGTTTTTCAAACAAGTCAGACAAAACTTGAACTGGCCATGAATCGTTTTAGTAACAAAAAATGATTTACAGGATTCACACTGTATATATGATAGTAAAATTCAGGAGTTTCTAAGGATTTTTTCAGGAGTACAGTACAGAAAATTCAGGAGATAACATGAAAAAAAAAAAAAAATCAATTGTAGGGGAGAAGGGGGTAGTGTGGACAATTTTTATAAAACTGGCAAAAAAAAGTATACTAAATATCAATTCTCCCATCTTTCCCGATTGTGGCGACTCGGAACATGCGCGGTAGACTCTTTTGGTGCTAAGGTCAGAAGTAAGAATTCCGGATTCCAGTGACTTTCTATCAGTAAGGAAAAATGGAAACGTCATATTTTTATGTTCTATCATAATTTTATCTTTTGCTCTTCGATTGTAATTTTTCAGGAGACAAAAAGAAATATCAGGATAAAAAACACAATTTTCAGGAGTTTTCAGGGCCCTTAGAAAAAAAAAAGCAAAATTCAGGAGTTTTTCAGGAATTTCAGGAGCAGTACGAACCCTGGATTTATTCTAGTTATATGCCATGGATTAAGAAAGTACAAAAAAATTAATGAATGAAACATAGTATTACCCCTCTTTTACAGTTTCAAAACACCAGAAGAATGGTGGTATTAACTAGAGGAAGGTGTAAAACAAGGAAAACCACTTGCATTAGTTTCTACTTGAGCTTAATTTGAAGGGACCAATAAAAATTATAGTAAATATATGACGGGAAAACATTACAAGTGGGAACATAAGTGGAGGATAATATTATAAATCCAAACAAGAATTCATATTTGTTTCCTAATCTAGATTATTTAGAGTGAAACAGACTTTCAACTTCTTATCTAAATGTTTTAGTATTATAAAAAAAAGTGCATTCTAATGTTTGTTGACATAGCGTTTCTATACAACTGTTAATAAATAGAATTTTTTTAAAAATTCAATTTGCCCAAAGCAATCACAGCTGCACACTCAGAACCCATTTGTGTATAAATTTTAAATAAAGACTTCATGATAAACTAAATATTTATAAAAAGTTCTATTATTATTTTGAAGATAAAAACAGATTTACCAGCAACTTGTTATTAAGAAAATTAGAGCCAAATGTGAAGGTGGGGATCAGATTTATTTAAAATGACAGAAGTATAACATTTTTGTCTAATAGTCAACAGTGATAAGTTTGATCTCCTTGCATTAACTTATTTAAAAACATTAGGTAATTTTCTCTCTAAACCATATCCTACAGTAGAAGACTCCACACTAACACTGAAAAGTTCACAAAAAATATGCAACACATTCGAGTGCAGGGGTGAAAAGCAGAGTTCAAACTTACAGTTCGTGAAGGTGTGTCAGATCGTCAAAAGCATTCTCTTCGACAGTAGTGATTTCATTGCGAGTCATGTTCAATGTTTCTAATCGGTTCAAACCACTGAAAGCTCTTCTAACAACTGATTTTATTTTGTTGTTTGCTAAGCCCAGATACTTTAATCTCACTAAACCAGCAAATACTTTTCCGGTATCTTCAATAATCCATGAAACTTCATTGTTCTTCAATTCACTGTAAATAAAAATCAAAATGAATTTATTAAAAAGCAAGTCATTGAATTTCAAAATCCTAAGTATATATATATAACGTATTTGTGGTTGTAGTCATTGAAAATAATCAGGCCGAGCAAATAATTACCTCTTATTTTATTATCAATAGGAGAGTGTTGAATATACGTCAATCTCTGTTTAGGTTACAAGCGAAAGTGCACAGAAAAATCCCTGTATTCTCTCAGATAAGGGAATAACATATTGACACGTGATCAAAGTGAAAGGAATATTGGGCATTTTTAATAAATTACGTAGCCGTTTCAGGGGAAAAGTCTGGTGCCAAAGAGACGCCGTCATGATTTTCTGTGGGCACGTGAAAGCGATTAAATATTCTCTTCGTAATAAACATGCCAAAATGAGAGATTTAATATACCTCCAGTGCGGGAAAGGAACGAAACTGGAGTTTTAGAAAAGCGATTTTGGAATACATTAAGATTTTAAAATATATAATATTGGAATAAATAATAATTTGGAATAAAATTAAGTGAGATTATTACATATATATATATATATGAATGCCTCGCCTGCCAAATCGATTAACTCCACTTTTTGAATTCTTCAAAATTTTAGTGTCAAAGCACTTGACTGACTCCAAACTGTTTATATTGAAAACAAATTTCTCTAATAATAAAGATTAACACCACTAAATGACAATTTTTTTTTAGCCTTTGAATAACAAATAATTTATTTCAGAAGCCAATCCGATTAACTCCATACTCTAATGTAAATCGTTGATAATTGCATTATTGCGCAATGAAAATTTAGTTGAACTTTTTAATGCAATGATACTGTAGTAAAAGGTACCGCTTTTGCTGTTGTTGTCATTTGTTGTTTTATCCATCTTCTTCTTCTTGGGGTTAAATAATAAGTTATTTATACCCCTTGACACCTCCTCCTTAAAAAGGATCCCTATGTATGTGAATTTTATTCGCTTTAATGTCGGATTTACCAAAAAGTCAAAAACCCACCTCATACAATTCAAGTCCAACTTTAGCGAAGATTTAGAATTTAATGTCATTAATATAAGAAAATCTGTAGCAGGTAGACCACTATGTCTGAAAAATGTAGACCAGCCTTTATTGTATCCAACAGGTAGAACTATGACAAGAGAAAAGATATGATAGACTTGTTGAAATTCATTCCTCCCATTAAACATGATTATTATAAGAACTTAAGGACAAATCGACCTGACGGTATCTCAAATACAGCTGACAAAGACATTTAAATTGCTGATGAATTAATTTCAACAAAGTAATAATAATAACTGTAACAGTAACAGAAGAGTTATTATTCATTTTTGCTAAAATCTTCAATAAAAAATGTATATAATGAAGTTTTTCTGTAATAAAAAAATAATTTGAAAGTTGAATTTGATTTCATACTTTTCTTTCACTTGCCGAATTGATCAACTCCCTTAATCACACAAAAATTGTACTAATAATAACGATTACTCCAATGATATTTTATCTTATACTTTTTATATGCCATTAGATAACAGATTATCTGCAATAATACAGTCTATGACAATTATTTGAATTTATAATTTCATAGGAATTTTTAAAAACAATGTATATTATTTTATCGCTTTTCTCTACTTTTTGTTTTATGGAGTTAATCGATTTGGCAAGTGGGGCATTCATATACAAGAGGTGATTAGTTAGCAAAAAGTTACAAATAACACATATTCGGTTAATGACCTCCTCACACAACAAACCATGCTGTGTGCAAGATTTGTAGAAATGCATCCTACTGGCATGTGGCTACATAATTGTTCTCAAACCCAGCAGTGGGCTTGTCACGTGAGCAGATCAGAACAGGAATTCAAACAAAATCAAAGATGAGAAGTGTGAAAATTTGTACCTCTACGTGAATGACATCTACAAGGAGAATCTTATAACTACATACCTAACCTTTTCAAGTGATATACAGTTATATTGTTCTTTAAATATTTGCAAGACCTTTCCTGAACTTTATATTTAAAAAAAAATACATTAAGTGCAGAATTTATATTGCAAGTACAGTATTAATACTGCGGCACCCTTGCTGAATTCAGAACTTTTTCAGGTGCCCGATGTAAATTCCAACAAGTACTTTTCCCAAAATAAACAATAATTTTTGTGCAGGTCAGATTAAAACAAATATAACACATTTTAGGTCATATAAAAATGCACTTAACAGACTTTAATAAATATAATAATCAATATGATGGAAGAGTCTGTTCACATTTTCACAATTCATAGAATTAAACTGGACACATCCATCTTCATTTCATTTTCCACACTAATTTTATGACAGTAAATGCCGACCACCCAACCTTGCACAAATAGTCAATAACAAGCATAATTAAAATTCTCTGAGCTTTAGTAATTATGAAATATTTGACTAGTAGTGGTCTTGTGAGGAAGATGCACATTTTGGGAACTACCGAGTTAACGATCACATACTCAGACATGACACAGGCTTGGCACAAAAAAAAGCTGAACTTCATAAATAATGAATCGTGTCAAATATAAACACCGAGAAGTGAAACAAGTATGATTAATTGAACAATAAAATGAATAAATTTATACAAAAATGCTTGAGATATTCAAAATAACATAAAATTATTATATAAAAGAAAATTAATGGATGAAAAAATTGAATTGCTTAGAAAGTTTTGTTAAAATATAAACTATGGTGAAAATTATCTCACTAAAAAATATGGGCATGTAAAAACTTTTTTTTTATTTATACGTTATTTTTAATCTTTTTATTTATTTTATTTTTTGAGCTAACAGTTCAAGCTTTCTTTTATGCTTCAGTCGGCTATTTTCTTCCAATTTCAATTTTTTTTTTATTGCTCTCTTTCTATGATGGGGGCCTTTTCTTTATTTATTCATCCATTGCTATTTTCCTACTATCGCCTTCTGGTAGCATTTGCTTAATGACTTTAAATTTTTGCACGTGATTATTAATAGCATCATACAAAAAATCTTTTTTTTTTTCTAAACAACACACTGCTCTTTGCTCAGCATTTTATATTCAACTCTTTGCATTGAAGAATATGTTTCAATATGCATTCTTCCTTATGTTTTATCAATCAGATCCGATATTATGTTGAATGTGCACACGGCGCTCAGTTTTTCTTTGTGTGCTACTCTGTCCTTTGCGCACTCAACCCCCTTCCCCCAACTCATTAACAAAAAAATTGAATGCAGATTTACATCCATCCCAAGAATGATAAAATTCGATGCCGAAAAAGCTGAAATCCGCGTTTTCGCGGAAATGTGTCATGTCTGCATACTGTATTCTACTCAAAATAATAAACAAAATACAACACTTACAGATACTGCAGAGACGCAAGGGAACGAAATGAGTCTTCTTCAATATAAGTAATCAAGTTATCACTCAAGATTAGCCTCTTCAGAGCATACAGTTTGTCAAATGACTTGGAGGAAATTGATTGCAACTTGTTGAAAGACATGTCCCTGGGAAATGAACAAAACCATTGGGGTGTGAATTAACAGAAAAATTAGGATTTAAAAAAAAAAAGAATGTAATAAGAGAGAAATATAGCTTACAGTTCTAAAAGCCTTCTCCCCGAGTCCCACGCATCATCTTCTATTTCAGAGATGTTATTGTTGTTGATATACCTATTTGGGAGAGAAAAAAAAGGCACTTGTATTAACACTAATGCAGGCATTGACTAAAACTTATTCTCAAGAAAATTCATTCAAATAAATTCTACCTTGCAGAATTTTGATGGTTTACATTTTTAAGTAGTATCTAGCTCCTTCTTTCCCTCACATATAAAACAAGTAAAAAAATAACACTACTCCATTGCTTGTTTTCCTTCTTAACATCCCATATTAAAATTCTTTAAACTTGCAAACTTTATTTTAATAAATTTACAAAAGGAAATGAACAGGCATACTATTTTCAAGAAAAATACAAACATTCAATATCATTGTTAAATATTTCAGAAAAGATCACATAACAAAATAGGAGAAATCAATTTGCTTCCTTTCATAAGATTAATTATTTTTTTTTATTTTCACAGTACTGTAATTCTAACAAACAGATAACTATATATAATTCAGATTGACATATTTATAATCACTTTTAACAAAACAGTAAGTGCAGTTTTTGTATGTGTGAAAGAGAAAGATTTTGTTTCATTATTCTGAAATTAAAAAATATAGGAGATATTTTTTTTTATCTGATTACGCATTATTTTTAAAAAAAGTTTTTATATATTCAACATGCCTGTACCCTTAAAATCCATTCATTGTCACATACAGATTAGTGTATAACAAATTTCAAATATTAAATCAAACTTTCTTTAATAAAAAAGCCATGAAAGAGAATTCAAAGTAGAATTTTTAAAAAACCACTAATTAACAAACATTGAAAGTTATAATTATATATAATGTGACTTACAAAAAAGGGAGTTCTAACATGGAAACTACTGAATAGTAAAAAACTAATGACATTCAAAATACTTACAGGCGCTGCAAAGAATTCAATCCATATAACCATCCTTTCGTGACTTTCTTGATATTGTTATTATCAAGTTGCCTGAAATTAAAATTAAGTTATCCATTTAATACAACTTCTTTTCAAGAAATTTACACAATTTTGTAATTAATTACAAAAGAACTTAATGATGCTATTAAGCTTTAATGTTTAATCAAGATAACAACTGCAAGAAAAGTTGGGGTTCTTATCTTGCTTATGGAGATTGATTTGAAAGCACTGGCTGTAGAAATTTGACAAATTATTTATATCAAAAGAGAAATTCTTCCTATAATAAATAAAATCTTTCAGACTTACAATTTCTTTATGTTGCTCAAGCCATAAAATGACCCATCCTGTAGGTATGAAATCCCACTGTGTCTTAGTTTCAAAGTAGCCAAGGAAGCCAGCCCTTGGAAGCTGAGGCCTTCAATTTGAGTCAAACTATTGGAATTTATTTCTCTGCAAAGGAGAGGAATGGAACAATAAAACTCATCTTTGTGAAAATCTACTACTAATCTAAATGCATACTCAACTTCATATAAAGACCAGAATCATGGACACAAACATATTGTGATATTCGTTACAAAATATTTTGTTATTTCTAAAGTTTTCTCTTTAAAATGTAGTGTGGCAATACAATATTTGTCTTACGAGCGTTGCCTAGCAACGCACGAAAAAGATGTTAGATATTATAAGATTTAAAAGTTGTTGTTAAGAGAGAGAGAGACCAAAATGTAACGACTGATGTTGATAGTCCAACGAATGAACGGTATTATGGTGAAAATTATGTTAAAATAAAAGTGCTTTTTTATAAAAAAAAAGTCTGTTAATTCATCCTGCAATACACAACAATATAAAGATTATGCAACTTTTTCATTGATTGGAATTTATACAAAATTATCTCTGTAATAAATAATAAAATTTGTTGATAAATTATTGCTGTATTTATGAATTCAAAACGGTTCCGCACTAAAGAACCAACTCCAAAATACACATTGATATATAGCTGTTTTTTTGCAAAAAAAAAAAAAAAAAGAAAGAAAGAAAGAAAGAAAAAGAAAAGAAAAGATCGTATTTTTACAAAGTTAATTATTGCAAGATAAATAGTCTGCTGTATAATGGATTGTATCTAGTTCAATTCTGCATAGCAAACTACAAGCACTTTGGATAGTTTCCAACGGTGAATGTAAAATCAATGAAATGGTAGTAGGTTTCCCCACGGTGTAAATGAATCAATACACATTTAATTATAAAAAAGAGATAAAATTAAAAAAAATATCAGCCAAAAGTTTTAAGAACACAACAGTAATTAAAAGTACTTTGCAGTGATGAAATAGAAACTCAACCATTATTTTAAGCATAAAATGTTTACAAAGCAAACTTATAGAAAAATCAAAAATATTATAACTACAGAAGGATCAAAATCATTGGCATATTTTGTTCAAAGACAAATACTGCGATAAGAGTAACATAAAATACTTACAAATGCTGTAGTGAACTTAGTTGCCTGAAGAGTTCTTTGGGAATTGAAGACAGTTTGTTCTTACTCAATTTCAAACTTTCCAAAGAAGTGAGATTATCAAATAAACCCTTTTCTAAACTTACAAGACGATTATGACTTAAAATTCTGAAACAAAATAATTTTTTTTAGAGTTAAAATAATCATTCCATTCAATACATGAATTATATATTTAATCACTATGTAAAAATCATCAGTTAAAATTTAGTCATTTGAAAGAAAATTTCAATTAAAAAGAATTTCCAACAATTAATCACAAAACCTCTAAAAATATTGCAGATTGAGATGCAGATTGTTTTAATCTTTTCTAAAAGAAAGTGATTCCTACACCGAATGATATACAGTAGAGACTCCCTACAACAGTCTCCCTACAGCGAATTTCTCCCTATAACGAAATTTTTAATCGGAATGTTAAATAACAATCAAAGTATTCTCCATAAAACGAAGTGGTTGTCTCCCTATAACGAATTTTTTCAGACCTTTATCTTTTCGATTTTTTTGTTATTTTTGAAGAAAGTTGCTAATTTCCGTGCAAACAAACCGTACACATGTGCCTGTTTCTGGAACCATTCGCATTGTTCATTCCAGCGATAACACATAACAATAGAATGCTGTGTGAAGGGTAATGCAGTTGTGGGGATCCGAGTTTCTACAGAGGGAGCAACATTTCTACGGGTCAAGATTCCAAGAATCGGGGTGGAGTGGGGGTGGAAACAGCAAATGGATGTGACAATGCGCATTTTATGTTTATCCGTACTAGTATATATTATTCTCTAAATTGTTGAATTGTCTTCACTTTTGATCATTTTATTTAAGCAATAAAAATTAGTATAATTTTAACAGATTTATAATAAATATTACTTCATTTTTAATTGAAAGTCATAATTAAATATTTTTGAGCTTATCGCACATACTAAAAGGTTTGTAACAAGTATTTAAATAATGGCAAAAATCTCTAATCTCCATATAATGAAATTTTCTCTATAGCAAATTTTTCAACCGGAACCAATCGATTTTGTTATAGGGAGATTCCACTGTATCAAGAAGGAATCAAGAGGCCTATTCTTCAATTACATTTTTTAGAAAAACCACCTGCTCTTAATCAGATAACAGACAATTTAGTAATAGTGCTTACAACTACTGGACAGTAAAGCAAAAAAAGAAAAAGAGCAGCAGCTTAAAAACACTTTTGAAAAAACAAAGGGGAGACCGTGCCCTCCAATTGAACAATAGCTCTCCTTAAGTGAGATTTACTTGCTTGCACCAATAAATCAAATCTTCGGAGGGGATGTGAAAAGTTAATTGGCTCTTTCAGTTTTCACTTCCTTCTCAGAGACCAGAACTGCAAATCCAGCTCCAACTGACACTAGTAGCTTGTTGTCACTTAATAACCTATATCCTGCTTATCTTTAATGTGAACATCCTTTTTAACAAAGAGAGGGGGGAGAACAGAAACTCTGATTTAAGTGACTGTGATAGCACTTTCTGGAACCATGAAACTGGAATGGGTGAGAGACATAACAGAAAATGGTTTAATACATCCCTTTTGAATACAGTGTTCCTTAAACTATGTCTAAGCAGGGTTCATACACATTTCTTTAAAAAAAAATCAAGGACCAAAAAAAACCAAAAAAATAAGGACCTCTAAATTGCATAAACTTAAAGAATTGGCACACGCATTTTAAAATAAAATGTCACATTTTTACAAATTCAAACTTTTAGATGATAAAGTATAATACAAAACATAGAAGATACATTACAAATTCAACACAGCAAAAACTCTTAAAAATATGAGTTAATAAATTGATGAAAAAAAACCCATGAAACTGGTTAATCAAATTAAATATCTTTTAATTCCAAACTTTTTTCATTCAATTTTACATCCAAGGTATTTATTTTAATTTCTTTTCAGTAATTCTTTTTCTTAGTTCATGCGATTGAATAAATATATTTATGTCCTTTGACTTTTCAGCTAAATCATTTGCTTCCCCATTTGTTTGGTGTATTTGGTTTGGAACATTTTCTTTTGTTTTAAAAAATCTATTTCCCCCTAGAGCTTTTCGTTTCAGTTGTTTTGTTTGTCTTTTCTTTGGATCTTCCACTTTCTAAATACTGCATGTATTTTGCTCTAACTGAGGTGGCAAAAAGTAAGGACTTTTTAAAAATGGGATATAAAAATAAGGATTTGTAGGGACTTTTAAGGACTAAATGTAAAAATAAGGACTTTTAAGTACTTGTAAGGACGCGTGCGAAAACCCTGGTAAGGCAAGAGAAGTGGCTTTTAGAGTCACAACAACACTGAACAAAGCATGCTACTGCCATGCTAGTAATTAGTAAGCAAAATTCATCCAGGAAACTATCTTGATTTAAATTATTTCATTAAAATTTATCGCAAAACCTTAAATTTCTTTGTGCATGTCTTTAGAAAGTGCTATTTTCTGACTCTTTATGAATTGAGGTTGCAAACAAATGCTTTGCACAGAATTCTGGCAGCAGAATCTTTTTGCAACCAAAAATAAAGTTATAGGATTTAGTTAAATCAACATTCCATTTTAAAGATACACATGAGAGCTATTTTGGGACATGCCTTGTTATTTTAAACCAATGTCAGATGATGAGAACTACATCCATACCAGCATCTTGTTCTCCAAACTTCTAAACCAGTGGGAGTATGCTTGACCTCTATGGGGTTTAACAAACAAATTAGGTCTAGACCCTCTGGTCCAAAAGACAAGATTCTGCCACCAAGCAAAGGAGTTGCATAAACAAAAAGCTTAAGAATCTCAGTTCTAGTCTAGAATATATTTATTTGTGCTCTACATGCTGAAGATACTTACAAATGATGCATAGATGAAGAATTTCCAAATGTGTTAGCAGGAAGATCTACCAAATTATTGAAGCTCAGATCCATGGTATGAATTTTAGGAAGATCTTCTAAAATTGAAGAGTTTAGACTATGGATTTCATTATGTGACCTGCAAGAAGGAAATTAAAGAAATGTAGTTATTTTATGAAACACATAGTTAAAACAAATCTCAAACATATTTATATATACACATTCACTTGTTTATAGTTAGGTTTTAAAAAAATTACAAAAATGTTCAAAAGGCAATACAAACGCAAATAAATGCAACTATATAATTGGAAACCAACTATGACAGGTTTTAGGTTCACTATCAAGAATTGTATCCAAGATTGTAGTTGGTTGCATAAAATTGAATTAACTGAAATCCATAGCATAACAATCATCCAATGTAATAACTCCATTTTGGAAAACTACAGCATTAGTTTTTTCTATCGTGTTTTCACTAAACACTTTTGTCTCAAAAGTTATTTTGGAGTTGGTTTCCAATTGCATAACTATCAAATTTAAAATGAAAATATACATTATTTCACAGTGAGATTTCAAAACACATTTTATATAAGTGAGCCGAGAGTTTTAGTGCTTGAAAAACTTTTTTTTGTACGAAACTGAAATACACTAATTATTATAGGATGAAACTTATAATGCATAAATAATGATGAATATTGAAGAGTTTCTCTCAAAAACTCTTTTAAGTTGTGATATAATAGTGAATAGCATTCCACTAATGTCACAACTGCCCATAAAAAAACTTTTATACAAATTGAGATAAGTGACCAAGTAGAATTGTGATAAAGTGATTGGACCAAGAGACTGAATTATCTATACGAACAAGTTGAAATAACTGAAACATCTAGAACAACATCTGTTTAAGCATAGTGCTTCATTTCAATTTAGTATATAATATAAAGATTATGACTTTAGAAGATAAAATATTAAATATGTACTATGCAAGAAAGATAATTTCAGTAGATATAAAATATACTCATGCACTTACACACTGACGAATTCAAGAGGCAAACTTCTTCCAAACTCTGGAAGTTCCACTAAGTGATTATGGTTGATGATCCTGCATTAGGAAAAAAGTTAAATATTAGCAATGAATAATTACTGGTTCATTCTCATGTTTATTTCCTTAAAGTGAATCTAAAGAAAGAAAATTTAGGGAAATGTACTTACAGTTTTTGCAGTGAACCTAAGGGGTGAAAAATTGTACTATTCACGATGCGCAGCTGGTTATGGCTTAAGTCTCTGTAATTAAACAAAGAACACAATAAATAAACTGTGGACATCAACATTTTAAGATATATTATACTAAGTAATCACTAAGTTCATAAAATTGGTAAGTACAGGGTTCTTACTGATATTTTAAATTAAAAATCAAGGAGTATTTAAGGAGTATTTTCAAATTTTTCAAGGAATCAATATTTATACATGAAAAAGGGTTCCCTTTTTAAATACATAAAAACTATATTAGAGTATTTATAACATTGTTAATAACTCAAATAAATATGGTTATATTTATTTCTTTTATAAGTTTTTACTAAGCTGATTTATCCAAGAATGTCATGTTAAATCTATTTATATGAAAATAGAGTGGTGCCGCTTAGACACCTTATGCAGTGCACAGTGATCCAGTATTTAAAATATAAAGATGCAAAGAGAGACATGGATTTAGATATTAGAAATTTTTTTCTGGCATTTTCATTGATTATAAAATAGTATATGAAGAAAATAAATTTAACACAATTTCTTGATTATTGAAACTAATTTAGCTAAAATTGATTAAAAGTATCTATTTTCCTTCAACTCCACCATTACAATATATGTCCTTTACAACAAACAATCGAAATAATTCAAGAGAAATAACATTCTCAATTTGCACCATTCTGTTGCTTTGGTTATTAATGATTGGCACTTAAAACCAATTATTAAATTGTGGATACTGCTAGGAGATGAACATCAACTCGTGGAAAGAGCAACTCAAAATACTGGGTAATTGATACGACGGCGATTTAGAATCCTTTATTTAGATTGAAAATCAAGGAGTTTATAAGGAGTATAACCCAAATTCAAGGAGTTTCCACAGTGCTTGAAAATGAAAATAGTTTTCAAGGAGCATACAAACCCTGAAGTAACATTGATAATGTTTTCCTATATTTGTCTAAAACAGAAGATTAAGAAAAAATACAGTATAAAAAATGAAGGCCAAAATTATGTGGTTTAGACCTTATAATTTAAATATATTTTTAAAATGGACAAAAATATATATAAGAAATAATAAACCGTCATCATCATTATATGTCATGTTTAAAATCAATAAATTTTGCATGTGATATACATATTTATTTCAATAATTTTTGCACATATTTATTTCAACAATTTTTCCCTTTAACCTATATTGGGTCAAATTCAATTCAATCATAAGAAATAAAATATAATCTAGCTCTTAAATGAGAGGTCAGTCTTTCAAAAAATGAAGGTATATCTAATTTTTAACGAAAATACTTTACTGAAAAAATAGAAAAATTCAGGGCAATTTATAATAACTTAATGAATTAACAAATCCTATTAAGACACAATCATATTCTAAACTGTTATTTACTTATAATATTTGCGATTAACTTATATTACTTAGTGATTAACAAAGCATGTTCCCCGCCCCCCTCCAACATTCCTGGGGTTGTAGTATATATTTTTCTATTTCATCCTGTTCTCTATTTACACATATCTAAATAGAATAAAAATTATGTTACTAGAAAGGAATGCTTTCAGGTTCTTAGTTACGGACCAAACTGCATTTAACTTTTATCAACGCTTGAAAATTTAGAATATACCGACATCAATTTTTCCTTCAGATTTTCAAAATTTCATTAAAAATTGAAACACAGCTTTTAAAATTTTATATTTATAAATAACTGCAGCTATTCAGTGTCTTTATATGATGACAGAACAATATTCTAAAACTTATATGAACGAACTGAAATAGGTCTGTTTGTAACGGAAAAACTGAATAATAATACTCCATATGTTATGAGCTGAAAATATTTTTAGCCGATAACACTGACTTTAAAATATATTACCTTTATATTAATATATTTCCTTTGCATAAAAATGTTTTACTTAATTTATTCCCAACTTTTTAGACGTTCTTAACGCTTAGTGTACCAATACTTCTTGAATTCTACCCAAGACACAAAGGTCAGTAATTTTCTTTTTTAAATTACTAGGTAATAATTGCTACTTTTCAGATCTTATTCCCGATTTGCCTAAAAATGAAGGATTATTTTTCAACTTTCCTCCGTCACGGAATATGATCAGGTGGACATACCTCTCTCGCAACAAATATTTAAAAACAAAAAGCAAGAAAAATAGCGCACGGCCGATAAATATCAACGTGTTCTAAATTCAGATTGGAGGAGACAAGCAGTCTGCAACGTTGAAATATGTATAAAGAAAAAATTTCCCAGCGAAAAGAGTCAGACCAGTTTTCCCCGCGCGCACTGCAGTTTACGGAACACGCAAATAAACAAAACGTGCATTCTAAAAAATAACCTCTTAATCACTTCAGCAGCTGTTAAAGCAGTTTCCTGCAGACGACCTTAAAAAGAAAGGGGTTGAGCACATATTGCGAGGCACTTCGTCGTTTCGAACAATCCCGGAGGAAAGAAGATCAAAAATACATTACTTATTTCAATGGATGGAGTTACGATCATTTTATATTTAGCATTATTTTAAGCTTCTGTAGCTAATGGCCTTAAAAATCTTTTCAATGGTCTATTATTGATAGAACTTGAATTCTCTTTATCATATCAAATCATATTTCCAAATACATTAATTATAATTATCAATATTAAAAAAAAATTAAAACGATTGCAAAGACTCAAAATCAGAGAAATATATTTATGACTATCTACAGAAACAACTTCAAGAATAATTCGGAAACTTAATTAACCGTTTTGTAGAGTATATCTGAATGTATTGTGTTTTTAAATCAGAATTATGTTTGGCATATCGCAGTGAAAAGGATAAGTTATTTTTATGGCGATTCAAATTATAAAAATTATACTTTTTCCCCTCACTTCAATTAAACTACATAAAAAAAAGAACCGCCAGCATCTCAAAAAATAGCCACTATATTTTTCCCCCTACAAAATAGAACACTCCTAAGCCCAATCAATGTTAAAACTATCTAAACTATTTTTGGTGAGGCACTGTTTAAAGCAGTGGTGAGCAAACCGTGGGTCGCGAGAAAATTTATGTGGGTCGCTAAATTAATAGAAATTTGATTTGAAAATGAAAAAATACAGGTTTTTTTTTCTTTAAAAAAAAAAGTGTTCGCGAAGAAATTTTACAAAAAGTAAGAGGGTAGGAAATGGAAATAGTTTGATTTTCAACCAGATGACTTTCAATTTAAGCTATACTAAGTTCTGTGATCAAAAGTGCAGGAGGTTATCAATGTTTCCGACACCGTAACTGGAAAAGTGTTACAAACGCATCCGAACGAACTTCAGGAGAAATATGGGATACCTATACAGAACCGATACACTTACTGCTTCATTAATTTCATTTCTTGCATACCATCTATATTTAAAGAAAGTATTGCAACTGTCAAAAAAAAAAAAAAATCTAAAATATGATTCGGATGTGACGTCCTGACCCCTCCAAAAAAAGAACCCCGTTTTTGAATTAAGCCTATGACTGACTACGCGCGAGCATGTGAACCCGACAGTTCAAAATAGAAATTTGGTACACGGCCCTTTTATCAAAATTGCAAATTTGCACCGGAATCCGGCCTTCAACAAGAACTAATGGTACTTCTTAACACATATTCAATTTCCTTTACTGTATTAAGAATTACAAAAAAAGGACAATATTTACAAAAAACACTTTCATTCATTTTTAATAAAAATACGATATACATTCTTAATTATTGCCTTTATTTACATCCATATGCTATTCTAAGGACGGAAATTTTAATTTTCACAGTGCACAAAAACGAGGAGTCAGCGCAGGCTTACGCGCTCCACACGAAATCCACCGTGCCAAACGAACCTTAAAATGAATGCATCGTGCATCTTGTTACGTTCGTCATGTTTTTGTGACATCACGCGAATTGCTCTAGACAAAATGAAGCGCTGGAATGGAATATAATTCTCCCTCTGGAGAGTCAACCTGAGCTCTAAACCTTAAGGTTGAGTCGGCTCTCCTGGGGAATGAATGAATATAATTCACCCGAAAAATTGTGGCATATACTTTCCAACTGCAAAAGTTTTGGAAAGCGCAACTCATTCGCCATTATAAAGGCCTAAAAAAACATATCGTCAAAAGTGCTATTTAATAATTGTTTATTGTAGTTATAAAAGTATTCGTTCTTATAAAGGCGTATACCAATGTAAGTGACCTCCCTGTGTGGGAGTATACGAGAAAGTCGAAGCCCCTCTTCCACATGAGCAGCGACTAATATAGTGAAAAGCACCAAGGAGACCTCCACGACGGCAAACGACCCCGGATCGTCGTCCATCAAAAGAGGGCCACCGAACGTCGGACAGGTGTTGAAACGAACACCTCTCACAGGAACGAGTGGGCAGAAGCGGCAGATCCGCGTGGGCCGACCGGAATAATGGGCAGAAGGGGAAATAAAGGGATGGAGATAAAGAGGAGCGCTGCTCGAAAAGAAAACACGTATAAATCTCGCCCACCTGCAACACCGCACAGTGTGTGGGGGATGATGTGCGAGAGAGTGAGGAAGGCAAGCTCGTTTCTCGACGCGATAACACCTGGGCAAACGCACGCACGTGCACCGACACCGTGTCCCATCCCTCCTCCTTCCGCAATGACAGTCGTGGGCCGACGGACGACTTCTCGATTCGTACATGATTTCATTTCCGAGCTCGGATCTCCGAGCTGCAAACGACGAAACGCCGTTTCTACCTCGACCATCCAAAAATGGTATTGTGGAACTTGCGCACAGTCGCATTTTCGATAAGTCATTAAGTAGTGTTCTTTGCGCACAAGCGTTAGAAAGGTTGCAGTATTGTAAACTTTATCGACCTTTGACACATGGCAATCAATCAATGTCAGTAGGAGAATGACACTTCGTGCCCCTGATAACACAACGATGCTTTCCTGGGAAAATGCGAAAGACCTTAATAACTGTTATTTTCAAACATAAGACTAATACAGATATAATTTAAATTAAACAATAAATAATCCATATAAATTAATCGTTACGTTAAATAAATTGAAAATACATGAATAATGTAATTATCAATTTCCCTTGGGAAAGTGGTGATTATCTCATAGAAAAGAACCCCTACCCATCAATCACTCTCTTAAGTATGCATTCTCTATTGCCCCTCTAGTTATTCGCCAAGTTCTCCTGCCAAAGGCGATTAGGATCCAGTAAACCTACAATGTGTGCGCAAATTCCACTAGTTAATGATGTGCGGAAATGTGCCTGTGCGCATCGGACACAGAACCCCCCAAAAATGACCGACTCCCTGCTCCATCATCCTGCAAGACCTCCCGATAACTAAACTCCAGAGAAAAACAGTAACCAGGGGCAACTCAAGTTGGCACTTTGGCGAAAGCAAAGGGGCGTCTCGTGGCAACCGGTTAAACAGTCCTTTATAAGTACGATCCTTTAACAGTTGGAATAATTTAAAACACCAGTACAGTGGCGTAGCTGCAACTTTTGCCGCCTGAGGCGCAACATGCTGTCCTTCCATTACAAGTTAAACTTCAAAATAAAAATACATATATTCCAGGGAATTTTTTAAAAATTTAATATCGCAATTCGTCGTTTGACGCCCTCGATCTCCGCAGATAGGTTGCGAAATCGCGCGTCCACCACCAGTCTTTCTTTCGCACATAGGGCAATTTATCGAAAAAAGGCGAAAAATATGAATTAATCGCATGTTATTTTTTTATGTATACAATGATGAACTAGTGACGCTGCTTTTCTTAGTTATAAAATTGCCTTTTCACATGTCTGATTTTGCCGCCCCGGGGGGGGGGCCCCCCCCCCCCCCAGCTACACCACAGCACCAGTAATCGATATTCCGCGAAATGAAACCATATTAAGAATGAATGTTGCTCAATTTCATGGTTTTCTTTCTGTGGACAAACCTCTAGTCATCGATGACCAGTGCTGTTACCGACTATAAAAATTTCGCGTTCTGAAAAATGTACGAGTGTTCATGTTTAGTTCGGCATCTGACGATGTTATGTTGCAAAATTAATGATTGCAAGCAGTGATCACGTTGCACTGGGGGTCGTTGATGCTCACCACACATGCATCAAATGCGCCATGCCAATAATGCTTTGGAATCCATAACGTAATATGTAGTTGAGAGTGTGTATGCATAGTTACTTTTATCATGTGAACATTGCATCACGGGAGTTTTGACTTCTTTCATATTCGTCATAGTATACACTGTTAAAAATAGTGATAAGTAGTTCGCAATATCTATTATCAATCGTCCCAGAGCCATCGATGGTTAACATTCCATTTATCACAGTCTATCTGAAATGCATATCCCAATATTTCAAAAAAGGAACTTACAAGATGCTGAAGTCACAAATAGAATAAGTAAAAGGACAAAAAATATTAAGCGGTAGGAAAATGTATGAAATACAAAATCTGTTGTAACTTTTGAGCTAAAACAGAAAATTTACGATTTTTGTAGAACATTACATAGAATCAATTTTAAATAGAACTTCAGCTTATCTGAAGTTTTAAAAAAAAAACTTCACTCACGGTCCAGATCAATTAAACTATTTCAATAATGAGTCTATTAATTTGTATTTAATTCTGAGTAAAAAGGCACGAAGCATTTCTGCTAAATGTCAAAAAAAGAACAAGAGATGTCTCCAATAATTAACTGTGCCTGTCCCTCAGAGAAATACTTTTCATAGTTTATTTAACCTCTTACCTCGAGCAACGCAGAAATCGCGTCTCAATTAATCCACACTATTTGGCGGAAGAAGACACGATAGCGATGGTTATGCATAGTAATTAGGTTCGCAGCATATGCTTTAGGTCTCATTCGTAAGCGCTGCAATACAAATAGTTCCGAGATTTTATAAAGCAAAAACTGTCCACTGCTGATGGGTTTATTAATTAGTCTAGTTTAATACAGTATATGTGAATGAAAACAGACCTCAGAAGCATCGGGTATTATGTGCTTCTACAAAAATACACCACCAGACACGGAAGGTGCCTAACAATTTTCCTATAGATGCATTCTCCTCTGTTTTTCAACCAGCGGGAGTGTTCTCCCCTAAACTTTCTCGTATACTTCCCCAAAAATGTGCCGTTTCCCCTTCCCTAAAAAAAATTCGAACCTATTGTTACCCAGAATCCAATGACTATCAGAAGGTTTTTCAATATAGTGATTGAAAAATATCTAGGTAAAGAATCAAATTCAAAGAGATGCGTAACGATTTTCCGCTCTTACAGGCTCAAGGACAAACTGACGCAATCCGCTACTCCGTAATGAAATTCCGTTCCTTTCGCGAGCGCAGAAGATTGCTTCCAGTAGGCATGCGCGTGGAGATACGGATTCTCTTCAAAAGTAAATTATACAGACCGACAGACAGTCAACCCTTTGACGGATTTGGCCCAAAATTTTATCCATCTAGCTATTCAAGTTTTTGAGTTATAGTGTTCGCATGACCGCGGACAGACAGACTTCCCGTGGACGGATTTTGTCCAAAATTTGATAGAAACCTACAAATTATGTACAGAAATCAAATACCAAATTTCATTCCCGTAGCTCTAATAGTTTTCGAGTTACCGTGTTCACAGACAGACAATTCCAAAATTGTGTTTTTCGGACTCAGGGAGGTCTAAAACGAGGAGATTCGTCAAAATCTCGAGTTCGAATTTTTTGACGACTACTATACTTTCTCTTTGTATACTTCGTATACGAGAAAGTAAAAACGACACAAAAGATCCATATTAACATATCCGAAGAAGTCCACTTCCTTTTATTCCCACACTGAACTGTTATAGTAAAACGACGAGCATCAACGGGAATGTGATGCGTGTGTTTGGCCATCAAATGAATCTGCTTTTTTATTGATTTCTGATGAACGCACCACGAGATCCAGACACCGCCACAACACACAGTTCCCACTGAGCCGAGCTTTCCCACAGCGTCCCGGCTCCGTCAACATTCCCATTCCATCATCACTGGAGGTACAGCATTTGATTCAGCGACAGAACCGCTGAACTGGTATTATTGAATTTGGCACCAAATGAGGACCAAGCATGAGAGAGGAGGGACAGTTCAAAGCAAAGATGGTTTTGAAACGGCCGCTCATCTTACAGAATTGTAATCACGCGGAGATAAAAAAGGAAATAAAATTAAAGTGAGGAATACAAGGTTACCGGCTGCTGAATTTTACCAGCATGAGTTCCTCATTATTTCTTCAATATGTCATAGGTGCATTTAAACGATGGAAATGATATTAACTGTAGCAAATTTGCAGATTTTCTTTGCCACAATGAATTACGAAGGATACATCCTTGATTACGAATTTGTTTTAAAATGCGCCATCAGCGATATCAAGCATCAATTGGTGACTTTCCAAATTTTATTGACCATCCTTTTATCGATGCTACACCGATTTTCTACCCAAAATCTTGTTGGCGCACGATTACAGTGGAAAAATTTTTTTAGTAAGAAATCTTCATAATCCATTCTACTAAGAGAAATCTGCAATAGACCCATTTTAAGATTTAAAAATAATAATAAATGTACTTTATATGTAGGTTTAAATCCCAAAGGGATTATGAGATTGTTTATAACACACTGCGACGGGGAGCAGACAAACTTGCGAGAAAACAAGAAAACTAACACATATATTATCTATATGAAAATGAAAAGACGAATGTTTATTGGCAGTTTTACTCTAGAAAAGAGTGGATAAAAGGGAAAGATTGCTGTAATTTTTTTTTTTTTATCAGAATCAAATTTTTTTAAAATGAGACTTCGCAAATAATTAAACTTATGTTTTGTTTTTCTATGGACAGAAGGTCGTAACTCTTGTAAACTAGAAAATCACCCGTCATGTTATGACGGGTGCAAATTGCCTCTTCATTTGAAAGATTTCCCGTCAAATTTGACGTGTTTAAATAGATATATATGCGAGAGAAATGTTTAACATTGCTTGAAAACAAATAGAATAAAGATATGTTTTATGACAGGAAATATATATTTTTTTTTATTTACATATTTCTTTATTCAAAAAATCTCTCTCATCAAAACAACATTCAGTGTGAACAATTTTTCGTTGTTTAACAATTTTAAATTTTATTATAATTAAATACCTCAAAAGTTCAAATTTCAAAGGAATTCTTTTTCGAAATTCTAATGAAAACAAAGCACTTCTCTGCTTGTCAAAAGTTGCCAAAAAATGTTATGAAATTATATCACGATCGAAATCAATAATCAGAGCATCGTGGCGTCCAAACTATATCACGCGCATGATATACCACAGACGTAATTGACTACTTTCTATTAAAAAACGGAAATTAATTTGAAATATATGACTAATATAATTTAAAATTTCTCGGGAACTATTGATCATAGCGAGATAAATTTTATATCAATGGATAGCAAATTTTATTTCACTATTTTAGAGCTATTAAATTTGAAATTAGAGCAAAATTACTCTTTTAAATTTAAAATGACTGAAATTTAGGTTCTCTAACAATGAAGTAATGCTGTTTAACGTCTCGCAGTGCTATGGCGCGAGTTTTGTTGTTGGTGGCGTCAGAGCGTTACCGAGACAGATCTAGGGTATTATATTAGCAATATCTGCCTTTTAAATATGGTTGAGAATAAAAACGTGAAAACAGTTTTCTTATCCAGAACAAGTATTTATTCAATATTTCTGGAGGAACTTCATTCTCATGCAAATTTCTCCATTTGGTTACACTCTATATTCTTCAGATTAAAAACGCTGCAAGCCATCAGTTTCTTAGAAATATTTGGTAAACGCACCTGTTCAAGCAGGGGGGGGGGGGGTTTGTTTAAAAAAAATATATCAATGTCAGAAATGTTCAGATACGCACGTGCCATTTCTTAAAATCTCTACAAAGATTTGTATCTTGTGAAAAAGCGGCCGGACGTGATAAAGCTATGTTCGCCGAGCTTTCACCTACTGGAAAAGCACGGCCTTGGCACGTCTTGCGGTGTTGACGGCAAGACGTTTATTGTGTGCACAGCTGTGACAGGAAATGTCACGTACGAGCAAATAGCGTCACCGATTCAGCTTCCCGCCCAGGTGTCCGAGTTAAGTAATCGATGCATACCTTGCGGCATAAGCAGCAGAACAAATAAGGAAGAAAAATAATCTTTCCGTAACATTAGGACTAAAATCGACGATAGTTACTGTGAATCACATTCACAATTTTGATGGAAACGCCTTATTTCACGGGCGAACATCTACTGCCTAATGTCCAGCCTCATTCTCATACAAGAAGTACGCGCAGATAAACTTTTGTATTCGTCAGCGGTTCCCACTTCCGAATTTTATGGACTCTCCCGGTGTCAAGACATCCCGATATCAGATAGTTCGGAAAAAACACATTGTTCGAGTGACGCCTATCGCTAGGGTTGCCCATACGTCCCGTATTACTATTTACCCCGTTTTCTTCCTAAACTCTGCGTCATTATTACCTTATAATGACTTGCGCTCAATTTTATAACTATGTGAAAGAAGAAAATGATATAATTAAGAAAGTAAAATCAGCTTTAAAGTGTGACTGGGTTAAAAAGGATTAGCCTCACATCCTTTTTTTATTATTCTCGTGTTCAATTCATAAGATTGCTAAAACTTTGATTTTTTTTGTATCAGACAGGGACGAGATTGGCAAAAAAGCAAAAAGACTGAAATCATACGCGAGCAAAAAATTTGTACCATTATTTATGCGCGAAGGATGTTTTAAGAAGTAAAACATCGGAACATGCAACATGATGAAAATATTGCACTATAATAATTAATAACTTAATTATTTAGAATTAAGTACGTATAAGAAAAAGAATATTTAACTATTACCAGAATTTTCGGAAGAGAAAGCAAATTTTTGCGGCGGGAGGGGGAAAAAAAGCGAAATTTCTCCACAATAACAAAAAAGCGGAAATCCACCAAAAAGGGGAAGAATCTCATCCCTGATCAGAGTAAAATAAACCACTGCTTACGAAATTTATTCATGTTTTATTTATCACCTAAACGTCCCGTATCAATGCTTGGCAATTATGGCAACCCTATCTATCGCGACTATTCAAATGGAAACAAAAATTCGACGACTTAGATAGTTGAAATTTGGCACGTGGTCCTAAACCAAAATAATCTATCTGCATCGAATTTTGGATCCTATCAGTCACAAAAGGAAGTACTTTTCCCCGTATTCACATTTTCATTGATACGAAATTACACTAAAAAAGCCATTATTATGTACATATTTTTAGCATGAGCTTTTACCTTGCGCACTCAATTATTTCATCCACACTGAATGAAAATATTACATAACTTTAATTACAGTATTTCTTCAATTTTTATACTTCTATACAATGGAGAATAGCTCTTGAAATTATAATAAAAATAATTCTGATCTGCCTTTTTGAAATCAACGATTGAATCTGTAACGGCGTCTATTTACTAGACGTCACAGTCATGCCATTTACACCTAAATGGACGTTGTCTTGAGCTGTGTTGTAAAGTCGCTTCCCTTCTCCTGCCACAAGATGTGCAACAGATCCCAAAATTAAATCAGCGCGGCGTACTTTAAGCGTATCACGTGAAAATGAATCGACTATTATTCACTTCGAAGAAATTGACGCTCTGGGAATATTGAACAGAACTTGGCACACGGCCCAACGAGGTAGCACCACAAATAAAGCAAACAGAATACGATTTCCAGAAATAACCTATGAATTGAGACTCGCAATAGCATTATCACAGAGAATGCGCGTAAAATTCCTTCCGTGCTGTGGGGACAAAAAAAGCCTCCATTGAATAAAAGAAACCATAATCTTAAATTTTGAAATCCATACAGACGCGGGCTTCGATATAAATATATTTTCCACCAAAAACGGCGCCAACGTTTTTATGAGAAGTGACAATGCATTCGAGAAGTCACGATCCCCTTTATGAAATGGAGAGGGGACGGGGGGGGATAAATATTCGCGACAATGAAAGAAATATCCTACGACACACAGATGCGAGAAGGATGTGGAGGTGTAAGAAGCCATTTCCCCAGCTAACTATTTAGCACCACTTCAAAAGGAGCCGCTCCACTACAGGTTGGGGTCACAAAGGAATAATTCTTTGAAGGCGCCACAGAGGGGACCTCCCGTGAAGGGGAAAGAAATGAACCACAGAGGAAGGTAAGGGAAGGAAGAATGAAAACACATCCGCGAATGTGGATCGGAAAATATTTTGCCAGACGAGACGAGTCAATAGAAAACCCGGTTTTAAGTCTTTTGGTTGCCTTCACAAATGCTACATGTTGACGAGTTAGAAATTACACCACCATGTGTAACAAGTAATATAAAAACATTTTTTTAATGTTAGTTCCTACTTAGGTCAACAAAGAAAAATATTATTTTAGAAATTTTTTCTCCCATATAAAACTAAAATTAATCAACTAAATTCAATTAATGAATTAATATTTGAAAAAACTGTATTAACATCAAGTTTCATCCACTACAAGTTTTAAAAAAAGGATTTGAACTTGAGTGGATGAATAAAAAGTATTTTATTAACGATTGAATCTTGAAAATTCCCTTTGTCGCCAAATTTATCGCCAAGTCTGTAAAGTTAATAGTTTTCGAGATATAATGAAAAACGTACTGCGCATGCGCAAAGATAAGGCTAAAATATGGGGGTGCTTCGATGATTCCATGGGCCATCCATATACCCAAGAACGAAGTCTGTAATGTTAATAGTTTTCGAGATATAATGAAAAACGTACTGCGCATGCGTCATGCAAACTATGAAATGACAGACAAGAAAGCGAATTAATATTGCATTGTCATCTACGTAGTTCTGAGCTATGTTTAAAGTTTCAAGTCTCCAGCTCATCGGGAAGTTAGTTTAAAATCGATTGCAAAATTTGAACAAGATATAGGGAGAGTGTGAACTAATAGTAGGAATTGAAAAATGGACACTGATATCTTGTAATTAACGAAGATGCTAGCGTCCGTCAGACAAGCGACAGGAAATAAAGTATCACACAACCTTTAAATAAAAGCAGTGGCGGCGATTGGGGGGGGGGGTCGTACGGGGCAAAATATTTAGACAGCTAAAAGACCGGGAGTATAGGGGGTAAACAATAAAATTTAAAAATTTAGTTAAATAATTAGCTACTTTATCCGAACACTATTGCTTTTTTTTTGTAATTCCCAGTTTTAGGCAGCTAAAATGAAATAGAAATTTAATTTCTCCCGTAAAAAGTAGGGAGCTGCTCCCCCAATTGCTGCCACTGAATAGAAGGATTTTAAATTTCTTTATCAACAAATTTATACAGACCGCCGCTCATGCCCTCGTACCTGATGCCATTACGGCAATCGAACCGGTTGAATGGACATGAGACAAATTTATACAGAAGAAAAAACGATTTACAAGAATGAATGCTTTTAAAATATACATAATTATAATCTAGAAGTGCATTTATTACTTGAAATTTGATGGTCACCCTACAGATTTATAGTTTTCGGCTCAAATTTGCATCAGTTATAAATTCTACATGATTCAACACCGAGAGACCCAGGTTAAAACGCAACAACAACAAAAATTAATATTTAATTGTCTCTGAAAAGTGATTGAGAATACATTAAATTTGAAATTTTACTTTTTGAGAAATAATTGATCAAATCATAGGCCGATATTTCAATCCATTATCCCAAATCAGAAGAAATATGACAACTGAAGAGAAATTGAAGCATTCTCTATTGACCTATTTAAATGCTTTCCGTCTATTTAAAATTCTTACACGCATGAACACAATGATCAAAAATGCAAGGGGGGTAGAGAGAACTGCACGCATTTTGTACTTTTTTAAAAAATATCCAAGGCACGAAAAATTCACTTACAAATCAACAAGGAAAAAACACATGGGAGAAGCGATCAAAATTTCGATATTCGAAGGCAGGAGTAAGAGAAACCGGTTCATTCGTTCGACGAGAAGATCTCTCCCATAAAAGGAAAGAAAACCAAACAAAACAAACAGGCACCGGGAAAAAAAAAGGGGTCGGGACCGAGGTGCATTCGAAAGGGAGAGACGGTCCTTCACACCAGAGGACAATGCGGCCGAACACCTGGCCCCGAGGAATTCGATCAATAACTTCCCCAAACAGGACCTTGGGGTGGAATAAAAGGCAATAACTCCAAGTGACTGCACATCGCCCCCGGTTCGCTTTAAACAGGACACACACGCCCGGGGAGCACATTTTCCCAACCCTTTTCAACACCGGGAGCAGCCACAATGAGCTATTAATCGTTAAATATTCATGGCACCGTCGGGTGAAATCGATTGAATGGTCGAGCCACAATAGTTTCCCGGTGGACGTCGTCAACGCTGTGAGCCATTGGATATAATACACACAGGTGTTTCGGTTATTAAGCATGGAACAGTGGGAACTGACCACATTGAAAAGGGGTCTTTTCCCTTTCGTTTCATCCCACACGTTCTGAACTTAGTGGAGGGCCGAAATAGCGCTATCGATAACAGAAATCATCACAGTTGGAAATAGAAGAAGTAGCCGAGGTCAGTTTGTTTTTATAACTCAGGAAAATATAAAACGGATGCACACTAAATCTAATACAATCTGACAAACTTCCATAAAAAATATTATGGCATAGCACACTAATGGAGTCGGTTTGTGCTCTCGTGATACACCCAAATGAGCTACACCAACTTAATTTTCTTGCGGCAGGTAGAAAAAGGCGTTTCAAAGCCTACTGTTATGTCGCAGCAAAAACAAAACAACGCATAGGTGATTCCATTATAACATCGTACTAAATAACAAAATTCAGAAAAATGATCTTATAATATACTAGCTGCAATTCATTATAACCATGGCTAATATGAAGCGCCAAGAATCAATTGCTAAGTAGTATTCTGGAAAATACTACCTCTGCAGTGACGTTTATATAAAAAAAGATTAATACCATTTACCTCCTCTAAAAAACTTGTCACTCATTCCAGTATGGGGCAGTTCAAATATTACGTAAGCATGTTTTTGGCAATTTTTGACCCCCTCCCCCTTGTCAACAAAAATAAGCAAGTCGCAAGCCCCCCTCTTATAATTACGTAAGCAAACGGCACCCCGTTCCTTTTTTTCACAAAACGTATAACAGTAATAATCTAATTTTAGAAATTTTAGGACTTAATTCAAATAAAAAAACTCTTAACTCGGCTTAAAATGAAAAAAATATATATATATTTAATTTCCTTACAATTTTGTTTAAGAAAATTTCTTAGTTTATCACAGTTTTAAAAATTCAAGTTTAATTTTCTTTTGTCAAATTTAATTTTTTTTTTCAAATTTAACTTTTTTAATTAAATTATTTTTGCAAGTTACAAGAGATTTTCGGAAATAAAGTGGTTTTAATGTCTTACGTAAGCATCACTCATACCCCCTCTCCCCCTGTCAGCAAAAATAAGCAAATCACATCCCCCTCCCCCCCTTAGGTGCTTACGTAATATTTGAACGGACCCTATTTCATTATTTTGAAGTTCACCTTCATATGATATTACGCACGGAAAAATGTCCGTCTGCCTTTTCCATTGTGTTCAAACATGGCAATTTACCTCAACAGGTTCATAAATTCGAATTTATTCTACAAGCCAATTAAAACTTATAATAAAAAAAATAAATTTTTACATGCAAAACAGCAGTCATTCGTTTGGTCAGCAGAGACCTTAAATATTGTTGTACTCGACCGGTGCCACTTTTTTTCCGCCTTTCAGCACTGATACTGTACAGATATCGAACACTTTCCCGCAATCATAATGCATTCCGCACCTGAATAGCTCCGAGACAGTGGACAAGATACAAGCGAGATTTCAACAGTTCCTTGCTAATAACAGAGCAGGGGCATTTAGCAAATGAAAAGATCGATGAAAAACGACTTCAATGGCAAGACGAATGGGGCTGCTTCTTTCCATATCGAGTTAATCATTCAGGACGGCAACGCATTATTTCCTCGCACAGAGCCCTCCTGACTAACTAATACGTAAGAGTTGTCGCCTTCGACTAATCGCTATATCATACCTTGAGAGGCTCTGTTCCCAACCACCACGCCTTATTTCGGGCATTCGAAGGGGACGCCCCCCCCCCCCTCCAGAAGGTGGAAGGCCATCCGGCGATTCAAAGCGCAGTTTTGAATAACTGCACCCGTGTCATAAAGAGTTTGTCCTTCCAAGGTCATCGCTGGCGACATCCTCATGAATATGAATGTCTTAATCGACTGCTTTTTAATCATCGAATTTTGACTCCGAATTGCTGGCTTGCCTTCTGCAATGAACCAGAATCCCTTCGATTCATCAGTGATAACGCTTTCATGTTCTCGAGTAAGATAAAGATCCCCCTCCTCCAAAAAAAAATGTATCGTGAGCGAAATTAAAAATTCAAAATTGAGAAGAAGAAAAAATTGATACAGTAGAACCCCGGGAATCCCAACTAATTGGGGCTGACCTTTGTTCGGATTCCGGGAAATTCGGTAAAATGCTCTTCGGTAAGAGCAGCGGTTCCCGACCTGTGTGCCTCGTATAGTTAGTTTACTAGCAGTACGCGCACGGCGTTGCCCGTGGAATCAGGACTTCAACAAAATGAAAAACGCCCACAATGACATGAAAAAGTTTTGAAAAGAAAATCAAAACAAAAGATACACAATATTGATTTTCCCGCTTATTTTTTTTTCTCCTCGGGATAATGGCATTTAATTTGTAGACAAGTTAATCCAAAACAATATTAAAAAATTGCAACGTGAAAATTATTATACTGCAAGAGCTAAGTATGCGAGATGAATAAATACGTTAAGATACTGCCGAAAATAATAATCAGTCATTCAATTCAAGGTTATGACGTCACCTCCTCTTCAACCAATCACATAGTCATCTGCGTTCCGAAGAAGTGCCGCGCGAGGAACTCTCTCCATAACAGTAACTCTCAACTGCCCAGAAAAAAATTAATTTTAAAAAAAACTTGAAAAGATATTTCAACCGTTGTTGTTTTAAATCCGACAGAACCGTTCTACTTATAAGCTGAAAAAAATTGAAAATAATAGTGATATTAGAAAGTCGGATGCAACAAATTTAAAAACAAAACTAACATTTAGATGCCAAAACTGACTATTTTTTAAAAATTTCTCAAAATTCAGTAAATTACGTTAGAAGCTCAAAACTAACTTCATTAGAAAGGAAATCGTGTGTTCTTTCCGCTGGTGTATCTATTTTTTATCGTACATTTATCCGAAATCATGCTATTAAGAAATTAGTGCGAAAAATCTCCAAAAACAACACAAAACATTAAATAAAAAATTTTCTAGATTAAATTTTAAAATTTCGGCTTCGAGGTGCATTCAGTCACCATTACGACTACCTGTGTGCCAAATTTCATGGCTGCAAGTGCGATAGATTCGTCTGGACATCGCAGACACACACACACAAACATAGCCTTTTATAAGTATAGATTAGTGGGCCATGGAACGCTAGTCAAGAGTCGAAGGCAGGGGGACTTCAAGAGTTGTTACTCATTTTTTTTCATTTATAAACAATATGTTTAATCCTATAGAAAAGTTTGATGAGCGGTTTACTATGATATTTTTTCCAATATTTTATATTTTGCAAATTTCTCTTTTCTTCTTTTTTTGTTTACATTGTAATACAGTGGAATCTCCCTATAACGAAATCGCTTGGTTCCAGTTGAAAAATTCGCTATAGAGAAAATTTCGTTATACGGAGATTAGAAATTTTTGAAGTTATTTAAGTGAATGTTACAAACCTTTTAGTATGTGCGATAAGTTCAAAAATATTTAATTAGGACTTTCAATTAAAAATGAAGTATTATTTATTATAAATTTGTTAAAACTATGCTAATTTTTATTGCTTAAATAAAATGCTCAAAAGTGAAGACAATTCACCAATTTAGAGAATAATATGTACTAGTATGGATGAACATAAAATGCGTATTGTCACATCCACTTGCTGTTTCCACCCCCACTCGATCCCGATTCTTGGAATCTTGACCCGTAGAAATGTTGCTCCCTCTGTAGAAACACAGGTCCCCACAACTGCATTACCCTCCACATTATTCTATTGTTATGTGTTATCGCTGGAATGAACAATGCGAGTGGTTTCCAGAAACAGGCACGTGTGAGCGATTTGTTTGCCCAGAAATTAGCAACTTTCTTCAAAAATGACACAAATCTAAAACACAGACACTGTTTCATTAATTAATTTTTAGTTCATGAATTGCATTTTGATGTGTCTTGTTTACTTTGTTTTTGTACGTTCATATATAACATGTTATATTTTGGTGTATATTAAAATATATACATATTAACAAGAATTATCACTCACTACATTTTTTTTAAATTCTGTACAAAAAAATATCAAAATAAACAGCTCAGAAAAAAAAGGCGTCTCTATACTCCTTCATCAAGCATCTGCTTGGCAGGAACTCCATAACGCCACTAACTTAAAGATAATTCAGGGTTTTTTATATATATATATATTTATTTATTTTATAGTAATACGGGACTGCTCATGCATGTCTATTATTTTTAATCTTTACTTCTTATATATATTATATTTCATATACTAAGCATCTAAATGAATGCTACTTATAGATGGCGCTGCGTACACCTTTGAAGGATATGCAAGGCAGTCCGAGAGTACAGTTGAGTTGCTGTATCGTATTTCGACACAACGTTTTGTTTACTTGTGCGATTAGGCACTGCTCGCTCTTTGTCAGCGGCAAATTACTAATTATGTTTATAAACTACTAATATGTGTTCTGTTGTGATCGTGTGTTGTGTTGTGAATGTCAAAAATAAAGTAGAAAAGGACAATCCTGTGCGCTTATTGAAAATATCACACACCTAACTAGGGACTGAGTAGTGAAATACGGGACGCATGGCAATCCTAACTATAGGCAGACTTGTTATGCATATCAACAGCGACTAAATTAATGAACAAGTTCAAATTCACGAACTTCAAATCAAAATTTACCAGGGCAACACTGTAAGCAAAGCGCACTGGAAAAAAATTTCCGAGACATGCGCAACTCTGCAAACGATCTCACTCGACGGCTACAGAAAACAAGCGTTGCGGGCTTCAGCTGTGATGCGAAAACATTTTTAATTTATAGCCCATTAACACTTCCGCCAGCTCGTCGTATCAATTATGTATACATAGGAAACGCCCCATTAAACAAGCACGTGAAAGGTCTGTTAAATGTTCCAAGAAGGCATTAAAGAACTGGTGCAGACGATTCAAGTGTGCGGCTGCTTTGAAGCAGAGCCTCAACAAGAGAAGAGGAGAGGGATAAAAAAAACTATGGCGGACGCGTTCTGTGCCAGCAAGTGAATCGATCTGGAGGAATTATCAGCCCACTTATAGATGTCCAATTCTGAAACAACGTAAACAGAACAAAGCGAAGAAAAAGTCACGTGATTCCTAATTTAAAAGAACATTCTCGACGAAATAATGTTCGTCTGAAAACCACAACCTGTAACAATGAGACAAGAAACGTCATGACTTGAAAATTTATTTGACAAGTTGCATCGCTGTAGGTCGCATCTAACGTACAATTTCGGCAAAATTTTGCTGAGAATAGCACAATGGTTCCGAAACTATGGGTCACGAGGAAAAACATCGGGAGCGCCAAAACTTTATGGCGTTTTCTTTACAGTTCCTTTGGTAACTGCCAACAAAAAAAAAAGTTGGGAAAGGTCTCATTGATCTAAAACAATTTATCACGATATGCTGAATAATTACTTTAAAATCTCCTTCATGAGTAATTAAATGCTTGGTTTTCATTTTCCGATTTCGGGGCCAAGAGAAAAATTTTCGGATAAAAATTGAGCCGAGAAATTTTTCCACCCCAAAAGGAAAGTCATAAATGCAAAAATTTATGAAACCTTGGAATATTTTTTTTTTTTTTTTCCTTCCTTTTTCTTTCTTTCTTTCCTCTTACAGGGTTCATACACATTTCTTTAAAAGAAAATCACGGACTTTTAAGGACTTACAAAACCAAAAAATAAGGACCTCTAAATTGAATAAGCTTAACGAATTGTCGCACGCATTTTTAAATAAAATGTCTCATTTTTGCAAATTCAACCTATTAAATGATAAGTATAATATAAAACATAGATAGAAGATACATTACAAATTTAACACAACAAAAATTCTTAAAAATATGAGTTAATAAATTGATGAAAAAAACCATGAAACTGGTAATCAAATTAAATATCTTTCAATTCCAAACTTTTTTCATTCAATTTTACACCTAAGGTATTTATTTTAATTTCTTTTCAATAATTGTTTTTCTCAGTTCATGCGATTGAATAAATAAATTTATGTCCTTTGACTTTTCAGCATCATTAGCTAAATCATTTGCTTCCCCCATTTGTTTGGTGTATTTGGTTTGAGACATTTTATTTTGTTTAAAAAAATATATGTATTTCCTCCTAGAGCTTTTCGTTTCAGTTATTTGCTTCAGTCTTTTCTTTGGATCTTTCACTTTCTAAATACTGTATGTATTTTGCTCTAGCTGAGGTGGCCAAAAGTAAGGACTTTTTAAAAATGGGGCATAAAAATAAGGATTTGTAAGGACTTTTAAGGACTATATATAAAAGTAAGGACTTTTAAGGACGCGTACGAACCCCTGTGTTATTATCACGTAAATCGTCACTTAACAAACTACACCACCTATCTCGATTTTTTGAAATTTCTAAGAGAAAGAATCAAATGAATTCTTCACAATCAATAACGAGTATTTCTGAAATTTTTTTCACATCTGATAGGAACATGAGACCGCATGTTCCAACCACACGAGAAAAAAAATTTAGAAGTATTCGTTACTCGATGCGAAAAATTCATTTGATTCTTCCTCTTAGAAATTTCAAAAAATTGAGACAGCAGGGTTCATACACATTTCCTTAAAAGAAAATCAAGGAGTTTTAAGGACTAAAAAAAACCCAAAAAATAAGGACTTCTAAACTGAATAAACTTAACGATTTTTTAAATAAAATGTCTCATTTTTGCAAATTCAACCTATTAGATGATTAAGTATAATATAAAACACAGAAGATACATTACAAATTTAACACGACAAAAACTCTTAAAAATATGAGTTAATAAATTGATGGAAAAAAACCCATGAAACTGGTAATCAAATATCTTTTAATTCCAAACTTTTTTCATTCAATTTTACGTACAAGGTATTTATTTTAATTTTTTTTTCAGTAATTGTTTTTCTTAGTTCATGCGATTGTATAAATGTCCTTATTATGAATTTATGTCCCTTGACTTTTCAGCCTCATTAGCTAAATCATTTGCTTCCCCATTTGTTTGGAACATTTTCTTTTGTTTTAAAAAATATATTTCTTCCTAGAGCTTTTTGTTTCAGTCTTTTCTTTGGATTTTTCACTTTCTAAATACTACATGTATTTTGCTCTAGCTGAGGTGGCAAAAAGTAAGGACTTTCTAAAAATGAGGCACAAAAATAAGGATTTGTAAGGACTTTTAAGGGCTAAATGTAAAAGTAAGGACTTTTAAGGACGCGTGCGATAGGTGATCCCTGTCCATTCGTGGTCATCACACATTAGCGTTACATCGTTTTAGAACACGTAAAAAACACAAGAACTGCTTCCGAAATGTATATATGAATTATACTTGCCTAAATGGTACATTCCTGAAAGCAAGAATACGAGCACGAAAGCACGAATTCATGAGTATCACTGCTACTAATTTTGCAACCTCGCAATATTTTGCATGACTTGCAGCAAAAACACCATAAGGAAAATCAATACATGCTCGGTGCGGAAATTATCTAGCGTGACGCATGAATTTCATTTTGGAATGCATTTCACACCTTGGAAAGAAAAAAATAACAGCACAACATAGCTAAGAAAGCATGCTATTTCATTACTCATTACAAGAGAAATTACGTTTTTTATGTGAACCGACTGACATATAGCCCAGCGTAACTCATGCAAGTTCAAGCCCAGTTTTCAATTGTCAGTCAATTTGTGTAGAATAATTTTCTTTCTCACTTTCGAATTCCCTGCGTTTTTACGTTGTCGTATACGGACAGAATGGTACACAAACATAATTTGAAAACTACTTTTGGGACTCGCAAAGATCTAAAACATAGAAATTCACCAAATCTCATGACTGTGATTTCTAAACGATAGCAGCACTCTATCTACGCATACTACAGCACATGAATTATTGCTACCATCATTGTTTACCGAGAAAGTAATAAACATAAATGGGCCATTACTGAACCTATTGAAGAAACCATTTTTCATATTTAGTTGAGGTCAGACGCAGTATAGCCTAATCTGACTGTTGTGCCATAAAACCCGCAACAAACAAACACATTTAACGGAATATAAGATCAATATGATCTCGGATCGTTGTGTTTTTAAGCACTGGTAGTGACACTAGTTCATTAAAATCGAATAATCGAAATGAATAGCACATGCAATACATGTGCAATGCATAATAATAATACAGTAGAGTCTCCCTACAGCAAATTTCTCCCTATAACGGAATTTTTAATCGGAATGTTAAATAACATTCAAAATATTCTCCGTATAACGAAGTGGTTGTCTCCCTATAACGAATTTTTTCAGACCTTTATCTTTTCGATTTTTGTCATTTTTGAAGAAAGTTGCTAATTTCTGGGCAAACAAATCGCTCACAAGTACCCGTTTCTGGAACCACTCGCATTGTTCATTCCAGCGATAACACATAACAATAGAATGCTACGTGAAGGGTAATGCAGTTGTAGGGACCTGGGTTTCTACAGAGGGAGCAACATTTCTACGGGTCAAGATTCCAAGAATCGGGATGGAGTGGGGGTGGAAACAGCAAGTGGATGTGACAATACGCATTTTATGTTTATCCGTACTAGTACATATTAATCTCTAAATTGGTGAATTTTCTTCACTTTTGAGCATTTTGTTTATACAATAAAAATTAGTATAATTTTAATTTTTTTATCATTTTTAATTGAAAGTCATAATTAAATATTTTTGAACTTATCGCACATACTAAAAGGTTTGTAACATTCACTTAAATAACTGCAAAAATCTCTAATCTCCATATAACGAAATTTTCTCTATAGCGAATTTTTCAACTGGAACCAAGCGATTTCGTTATACGGAGATTCCACTGTACATTCTTCATTAAGATTGCTTTAAACATTCCCCGATTTTTAACCAAAATCAATTATTTTTTAAAAATGCCCAATTTATTTATTACCCTAATGTTACTCGAAATTTCCGATTAAACATACTAACGAACTTGCAAAATGAACTTTGTGTGAGGGGGTGGAACGCATATATCTCTTCTCCAGGCACACCTTCAACTGGCAGGATGCACACATTCCCGAACAAATCCTGCGCCTTGTCAGATTATGACGAAACATCCATTCCACGACAGAAGATTTCTCGAAAATAACACGAGTACGAAATTAGAACGCTTTTCAAACGAGGGGCAGAACTCGGGGAAGCCCACGTGACACGAAGGAGGCTGACCTGCACTCCATTTCCAGAGAGGGGAGCTGTCAAGGTCGCAGTCCCCCTGCTGCGTTTTTCACACCCCGGTGTCCCTGCCCCCCTCAACCAATAATGCATGGACCCGGAGGCAGGGTGGGTAAAAAGATTACTGAGCAGAGGAAAAGAGGGGGACGGAATACAAATTACGCAACATGGGCGACTCCGCCTATCGATTTGCCTTATCTCGACACCAGCACCCCCCTCCTCCTTCGCACGAGAAACAAAGCCTTTCATGCTAAGGCGGTTGAAGATGTTATCGCTTTAACTATTCAGAATTTACAAGATCTCGCGTGAGATGAATAGTGATGAGACTGCATTGAAATAAGTTTTAACGCGAGGGAAGAATACA
>BGPR01008994.1:0-14543 GCA_013235015.1 Araneus ventricosus | reverse complement strand
CTCTGATATTTCAAACATTCTACAGAGGTTAATACTAATCAACAGTTCATAAAACTTGTTCAGATTTTTTAAAAAATGAATTCATTAACATTTTTTGAAGGGAACACTGGTGGTACTTAGGAAAAGTTGGTACCTCTACAAAATTGAGTTTAAAATTTGTAGTAATCTGGGGGAGGGTATGAGAATCGAAAAGATGTGAACTCTTGAGCTATTAAAACATTAGAAGATAAAATAATTTTTTTTTTGGAAGTTTGAAAAAAAAATCCAAGTTTTTATTCTTTCAAGGATTGTTGTCAATGCTTATGATAGGAATAGTTGATTATCAATGCTTGTGATAGTAATAGTTGATTATCAATACTTGGGTAATTTATTTTCTATTTTGAATTCAACAAAGCCACCAACATGTTGCTCTTTATATGTAAAAGCAAGATGGGGCATCCATTATATCAATAAATATATAAAGACACTGAAGCTATGGCACTTCCCTCATGTTGTAAATCTCAAGGCAATAACGGTCTTGCCTTTTTAATCTCCAAAAATTTAACATTTTCTAATTCTTTTGTGATCCCTATGTGCCTTCAGTTTTTTTTTTTTTTTTATAATAAATCTTGCAGTTTCCTAATGTATCTCCTCTTCAACAAAGATTATTATTTTAATAATTTTTAAGTTTGGAAGATTAATGATGGATTTAAAAGTTTTTCCAAAATTCCTATAAGAGCCTTTCAATGTATAGAGTAGAAAATACATTTTACTTTACAACTTTAACCCTATAATGGCAGTTCAGGTAATCGGATGCTTATCATTTAACAGTGAGGAAGCTCATTTCATTAGTAAAAGGTTAAATGCTTTTTAAAATTCAAAAACTTATGAAATTGTGTATTTTGAAATAAAAAAAAACTGATAAATTGAATTATATATGCCTTTTTTTATTATACCTACTTAATTTATAACAAGTTTGAGGTATTTTGGAACAAGTCCACAAGTGAATGATAAAATATATCTACAGACAACAATTAAATCTCATATCTTAATTTCATTATTTTCCCTCACTAAAATTTACAAATTTGATATTAAAAATATCTCTTTCATCAAAAGTATTTAATGAACAGAGAAGATGTATCAAAAGACAACAATATATGTTTCAAAGCAAAAATCTAAACATACGTTTTGTCATTTTGATATGATCTCGCCAATGTTAGAGATTTGTCTTTGAAAATATTTTAAGATAATCAATCTCTTTGACACATTGCCACACAAAATTCAAAACAAAGGAAATAATTCAAACTAAATAACTGTAAAAAATTTTCATTGAATCAAATTCAAGCATTCACTTTTTTAAAAAAACTATTTTAGAAAGAAAACCCAGAAAAAGGTTATAACCGCTAATAACGGGAAATGTGTTTTTGTGTTTACTTGTCAAAGTGAACTCTATAGAAAAGAATGTCCAAGACTACAAATTGCAAAATTTGGTCCAGATACATACTGGAGGTTCACAATATGCAGTCAGGAGCAACTATTTATATCTTTTTAATGAACTTTATTTTATTTTTGAGGACTTTTAATTAATTTAAAGTTATTATTATGATGATACTTATTAATGCTGTTTCTCTTAATACAAGTAGTTGCACTCTTTTGTTTTTTCAACTTCAGGTTTTTCTTTCTATATTCCACATTAATTTATGTTTCAAAGTAACAACACTATGAAACATATCTGGTCCACAAATAAACAGAAATAGTGAATGATTAGTTACTATTCCTTCATCATTTATGAGCAAGCTTCAAGTCAACCAGCATGCTGTTGGGTTAGTCAAATTCCTCATCCTTCCCACTTTAAAATTTTAAATAGAACAGTACAATTCTAGTAGTTCCCATTCATTAAAAATCTGTGATAGGTTTAAAGTTTGAAAATATGTTATCATGTAATGTAGTTTTGAAAAATAATTACTAGACATGATAGCCAAACAATGCCGGAGAGAAACTACAAGAACAATTTCAAACTGAATGTAATAAATATAAATTTAATTTTATATATGAAATACAATGAACTAGAATACAAAATTTTTGAACATCATCCTATGATTTCCAAATAAAAATATAAATTTATATTCGTATAACATAAAATTAATATTTATATTCATCTAATTTTTTCATTGCACACAAAAATGGAATCGGGAAAAAATTGCAAATTTCTACAACTTGCTAACAAATGTTTCTCATATACTTTAAATCAATGCTTCTTAAACTTTTTTTCACTCGTATATCCCTCGATTTATTTTCGAGCTCTTGCTGTTTACTCCCAATAACCATACCTCAGGATAAAAAAGTTTTTATTAATAATGCCAAGAGCTTAGATAAGCTTAAACCCTTGTTGACCAGTGTCGCAAGATGAAGAGAAAAAATTGCATTGTTGAAAGTGAATTGGTCACTACTTACACATCTCGTTACATTCTGCGATTATTTTTGGTATTTCTGAATATTGCTAAGAAAAGGTGCAAATAGCCCTACTTTCTTCATGTTTTCGCAGTGAGATTTCCCATCTTGAATGCTAAACATAATCAGTTTGTCGGAGATTTGAAAAAAACTCTAATGAACTTATAAAAACTTGTAGGATTGATTTTTGACTTTACATTTTATCAATATTTTTAAATGTTCAACGTCCAAACAAATGAAAACAGCATTGATATCATTTTCATTAACTTATAAGAGCTAACAATTACTCAATTATTGAAAATAAATGAACATTCAATTATTGATACTCAATTAAACCTTCCTTCTTCCTTTTCTTATTTCATGAATAAGGTAATGGACTCGTACTTTTTCACTTTCAATTTCCATACGAACTTGACAAAACTAAATTCTAGAATATTTTTATAATGTTTTCTGCCATTACGAAGATCATTTTCATGTATCCTTAACTGGTTCCCCAAGTGCTCCCAGGGGTACACGTATCACACCTCTGCTTACATGATTGTTATTACAAAAATATGCCAAAACAATTGATAATCATGATCAATTTACTGAACACAACTAATAATTATGACTTTCAATTATTGGCTTAAAATATAATTCTCAAATATATATTTTTTTAGAAATAAAAAACTGAAACAAAGATTTGATACTGGAATAAGTAAAATGGGTCATATCAAAATTTGAGTATGATCAAGATTTCATACATATGATAAATTTTTACATAATTTTACACCAGATGACAAACTGCTTTTTTCTTCTGCACACAATGCCTACCACTTTTGGAAGATTTTACTCTGCTAAGAAATGATATATAGTGAATAAGAACACTCTTCCTGAGTATTTTGTAAGGTAAGTTTTTCTTTTAGCTATTCTTTTCCAGCATTTGTATTCAATTTCTTTTTGAATAGTACAAAACATAACGTTTCTATGCACTATGTGACAATAAATAAACACCCCTCCTCCATTTTTCATTTCACCCCTCAGGGGTCATTCCAGGTTTTTTTTAGGGGCCCATTTTTGTGGGGAGGGGGGGATTATTTTTTTTATCACATAAAACATTCAATTTTAACAGTCATATTTCGATATTTTATGTTTAATATCAAAAGTGTTTCATTGAACCAAATTATATGCAGTAATTTGATACAATAATGAAAAAAAAAAAAAATACTCGTATATATTTTGTGCAATGCCTCATTCACAAACTTTTTAAAAAGTCAGATTAAAAAAAATAATAGTGGTTTATTATTAAAAGTATGTTAAAAACATTGGGACTTCCTGTTAACAAAACACTTAATTATGCAGAAATGCATCTTCACTTTCAAAATTGATTTGATATAGAAAAGTAAGGATACCTAATACTGTGCAAATTTTCGAGAATCATTGTTTGGCTGTGGAAAATTTTTAAAAAGGGATCATTTTTGTAAAATGAAATTTTGTAAAAGGGCTGTTTTTATGAATTTGAATTTTGTGACGCGGCCATTTTTGTGAATCTGAGTTTTGTGAAGGGGCCATTTTTATGAAGTGGAATTTTGTGAAGGGGCAACAAAACAGCCCCAATTTTCGCCTGGATTGACCCATGCCTTATTTTGGAGAAAACAGACAATAGTTACAGAATCGGAAACCATCCGTCACTGCACAGATTCCAGGTTCGTGATAGGAAACTACATATAATTTGCCACTCAGAATCAAGCTGACTGTAGTCTGTTGTACAATAGTCTGCATTGAATGTCATAATTAATTCTGGGAAAATGCAGTAGATTCTCTTTCCTGCACCGTTTTGCAAAAATAATCCTGTAATTTTTTTGAAAGAAAAAAAAAAGGTTCAAAAATGTGGATTTGAAGTTGGTTATTTATTGAAAAACTACATCCAGTTCTTGCTCCAGTTATCCTATGAATTAATCAGTACTCCTTGAAGAATGAGAACTAATAGCAATTTTCCCACTGCAATGGAGGATTAAATTTCAAAATAAACAACAATGTTTTATGAATATTTTTTTATGAATTATTTACTAGTCTGACGGTTTCGCATTAGCAGTGGATTGGATTATTCAGTTGTCAAAGAAGAAAGAAAAAAAATAATTAATACAATCAGATGACACTGAAATTTGAGCAGATGTTACAATACCATTAAAAGAAACGCAGCTAATGAAAAATGATGAAAAGAGAAAGATCTATACTACAGTAATATTTTCATATTAATTATGAAATTAAACATGCTCCTAATATTTGCAAAATATGTGCTAAAATACTAGTTTTTTCCAATCTGTTATTCTAAATTATCTCAAGTAAATACTCTTCACTTCTTTGGCATAACAGTTTCAAAACCAATTGTAATAAGTTATTTTATTTTATGGGCCTCGTGAAAAATGTCCCATTGCTGAATTGAAGCAAAAATATATGAATTTTGCAAAACCAATTTATGTATAAAAGTCAACATTTCATCAATATTGAAGGCTTCTTAACATAATAGAACTTTTTTCTTCTAGAAAGACAGCATCTCTTTTCTACAGATCAGATTCACATCAGTGTAGTGATACAAAATAACTTTCCTACTTACAATTCTTTTGTAGAATGGATCACTGCCGTTTAACAGAAGGATATGACAATGACAAACACAAAAGAAAAATTGAATGGATAAATTAAAATTACTAGATGTAAATTCCTGTTTTGATAAATAACTTCTAATAGGTAAGATAGAGTGTCCACTTAATTGGTGGAAAAAAATGCAGAAAAATTTCCAAGGTTCACAATTTAGCAAGAAAATATCTTTCAGCACCTGCAAACATTATATAGTGACCATTTATTTTCTGAAGCTGGTAATATATATGAAACCTTTAGGAACAGACTTCTATAAATGATATGCAACATTATTTAATACACATATGTAAATTTTTTTTAAAATTAAATGCACTGAAATGTAATTCTGCAAAATTCTTTGTTAAATGTATATTTAGAAGCACATTAAAAAAATTATTTTCCTGGATATATTCGGCCGAATATCTGCTTAGTATTCAGCCAGCCGAATACTGAATATCCGTTACATCCCTAATTTGTACACTTTCTAAAAACTACTTAGGAGATATATTCAAGATCGAACTGCTTTTCAAAAAACACTTGTCTCGGAGATATTGGATTTAAAAAATAGGGAAACTTGATGTTAGGAGGATAAAATATAATTAACATGCACAATCCCAAGCAGCTAATGTGCCTATCATTAAAAAAAAAAGAAAACTGATTTTCAGCTGGTTGACTTGCTATAATATAAATCTTAACACTAAATGTACCGACACTTAATATATACCTTTTCGTACTGTAACTGGTCAGATGACCGATTTTTAGGTAAAAACTTTATTTTTCCTACTTAAATCCTGAAAATATTGATTTTGGTAAGGAAAGATTCAACAAAATAAATTTAGGGTAATAATTCAATTAAAAATAATTTTGTGGAATTTCTATAAAGGTATCGTCTTCACATACAGACAAAAAAAAAAACGTTACGTGTTTTTGCTGATGTTGAGGAAGGAAAGACAAATTTGTACAGCGAATGAAAAAAATTTATATATAATATATATATATTGAAATTACCACACAATAGCCTATGCAGAAATGTGTATCAAATTGAAATGATATACGAAACATGCATGTACAATCCGATAACCTTATAAGGCAATAAATTTTTTTCTGGTCAAATGACATGCTGTGGTAAATAACAGTAGGCTACACATGTTTAACAGAATTAAGAAGGAAAAATGAAAATAAATAACTAGAAATTAATTGCATATATTTAATAGAAAAAGTCATGAAGTCAAGTGTGAAAAGGCCATAACATTTTGTGCGAATTTTCTAATCAAAAGTTTACAAACAGTCATACAAACATTTATTTTACAGCAGAGTCACATTAATCTGGACCCTGTCTGTCCAAATATACAGTTAATCCAGACCAAAAAGTTGTATGTATTTATGAAGAAAAAAATATATAAATTTTTATAGTTTTACCCATCTAAAACTTGTAATAAATTTTTTTTTAAGGCAAATTCCGTTTAATCCAGACCTTCGGTAATCCGGATAAGCTCCGGTCCTATTTAGTCCGGATTAGCAGGACTCTACTGTATTTCAAAACTGTCTCCATAAATTTTAAACATGATTAGTATACAACATCGGATTTCATACAAGTATTTTTAAATCACTATCGCTAACAGTAGTACTTATGAATTAATTTTTCTGGTGTTCAATTAAAACTAGTTTTAATTAAATTATAAACTAACAAAAGTATTGAAAACCATTACTAATTTTTATCATGCATTCTAAATTCATTCATTATAAAGAACCAATAATCAATGCACTTGGAAGTATGCTGTTAATTCCTGCATGTAATAAAACTAATCTGTTTCGAGAACAATTTACACATTGAAATAAGAAATGTAAATAACCTAGAATTCTACATTTTTGTCTTGTGCAAATTATCAAATAAATAAGAAATTTTAACAAATCTTTACAATTCACAGAAACAGATCCATTTAATACCTAATAAACATACAAACAGTACTTAAAAAAAACAACATTCATTTATTTTCTCAGCAAAATTTGTTTTTGGCTTTTCAGAAGTTGGTAAAGCAATGTCGATTTACACCAACAATATTCAATATTAGCATTTTAAGATTAAATTATAATACAAGACTTCCTGCAAGGCTGCAGAAATTTTAACAAAAGATAAATGATCAATATTCATGTTAATCATTCAAGATATATCATGAATTGTGTTCAACAAATTATTAAGATTTAGAAACCCATACCTACTATATATATAAAAAAAAGCTTATCAAAAACTGAAAAAATAGTAAACAAGTGAAACTTTAGAACACAATATTTTACATCTTATCAAAGAGAGAGAGAGATAGGGGGGGAAAAAGACATAAGATGGTAGCTAATATTGCTTAGGACAACTTTTCTAACCACCTCTCTCCTATAAAACATAAATTTAGAAATTTCGCTTTATTTCTAAATCTTTAAATATTTTAGAACTACACTCCTTTTTAATAAATTCCTGTTTAACTGGGAATCCAAAATAACAGAAATGATGACAAAAGAGATTCACAGCCCCCAAGAGTTTAAATGAACTATTTATTGATCCATATTTTCTGTCCTCTGAAAAAGGTCGATTTCTCGCACATTCACTAAGCCTAAAACCGAGCCCGTGGGGGACAAATGTAAACATGGGAACCTCGGCATTGTTTTCGAGGTCTTCAAAACGATTACATCTCTCTTGGATGGCTTACAGTCTAAAATCGGACCAAAATTACGAATGTGTCGTTTAAAAACAGCGATATAAAGGAAAGAGAATCGTCAAATACTTACAAATTTTGCACCCATACTGGGAGATCGCTGGGTATGTCAACTAATCCGCGTTGGCTGCAGTCCACAAGAGGTCCCAGACAAGAACAACTAGAAGGACATTTAGTCCAAGAGCATCGAGGACCAGTACACTGAGTCTGTGAGCCCTCCAATATCATAATATGCACAGAAATCAACACTAATACTGACGTAAATATAAGCTTGAAGGGCGCCATTACGATGCCACGAACTCGAATAGTGAGTTAAGCCTGATGATCCCAGTTTCGAGTTGAGGAATACACAACTGGGAAAAGTTTCCGATCACTGCATTAAAGTTTACACATCTTGACCACACAGGATTAGTAGATGACCGAAGCAAACACAGCTTCAGCCCGTATCGACGATCCATAACAACATTTTTGATCGCATCTGCAAAACTATGTCCAACAAATGTATACGCACTTCTTTAATCAACTCCTACGGATTTCTGTTTCCATCGTCCATACAGATGCGCAGCTTTCGCAGACAGACCAGGGACGGCCTCTCATTGGCTCAGTCAGTCATGTGATCTGAATTGGAGCAGAGAGAACGAATTCCCTTTCGTAGGGAATATTTAACTTCATTTAGGGAATTCGAAAATTCCTCGCAAGATCACTCGTAATAAAAACTCGACGGAATTTTCATTAACACAGAATTAAAACTGCATTACAATTCTACGATTTTAATTTTACAATTTTATAATATTGAAATTAAAACGCATTGAAAAGACTGAAGAAATGTATTTGGTTTCGGATTTCTCGTAACTAAATGTTACATAAACTGAATTTATATATTTTTGTTTTAATTAAATTTTCAGGAATAATATATACAATCAAATAAAATAGCATAATTGATGGTAGAATATTTTAAAACCCAATGAATTTCCTTTAAAAATACTGACTGAAGAATCACAAGAGTTTAAAAATAATATTTCATGCTACATATATACATATTTAAAAATAGTATTTCATACGAATAATAATTCGTATTGCAGTTTTTGTCAATTTTTTTTGTAGATGAGTAAAACAACAAAAATTCATTAAAAGAAATTTCAGCCTTATTGCATGAATGCATAACATATTTTCCCGCCCTCATGCCTTTGCGGAATAAAATACGAATTATGTAAGAACAACTTGTACAAAAATATGGAACTAATGCAAATAGTAGACACTCCTTGGTACATGACGAAAAGTCGCACACAATTATCTCAAAATTAAAAAGGACTGCATGAAAATCATGTCAACCAAGTTCTTCCAAAAAATACCCCAGATTTCCAACGATCAAGGGGAATCCGTCAAAGGGTTGACCGTCTGTCGGTCTGTATAATCGCATACTTGTAAACATTATAACTCCTTAACACAGGGACTTATATAAACGAAATTTGGTATGTGGCCTTTCAACCTTAATTGTAGATTTGTGTCTAATTTTTGTTTCAATCGGTTAAAAAAAGGGCGTTCAAATTGCTTATTTAATTTTCTTACTTAAGCGCACTATTTCTGTCTTGGCGAGCGTGCCCTTGACGCGCCCTGAAGGAAACAAGTAGATAAACATTGCATTCTGGACAGTAGATACGAATTTTTTTATCGACGCGGGTGAAGGTAGGTTGCCATAATTGCCAAGCATTGATACGGGACATTTAGACGCTAAATAAATAAATCATGAATCGAGTGGGTACGTATTTAGCTTATTTTACTCTGATAAAAAAAAATCAAAAATGTTTAAGCAATTTTATAAAATGAATACTTAGAATAATAAAAAAAAGATGCGAGGCTAATCCTTTTTAGCCCAGTCACAAATTTAAAGCTGGTTTTACTTTCTTAATTATATCATTTTCTTCTTTCACATAATTATAAAATTGGGCCCAAGCCATTTTAAAATTGTAATGACGCAGAGTTTAAGAAAAAAACGGAACAAATAATAATATGGGACTGAGTAGTGAAATACGGGGCCAGTCCCGTATACGAGACTTATGGCTACCCTAGGGGGAGGGAAAATGGCACCTTTCTGTGAAGTATACGAGAAAGTTTAGGGGAGCCACTCCCGCTGGTTTGTTTTATAAACAATGCATTTTTTATCCTTTTACCAGCAGTACGCGCACGGCGTTGCCCGTGGAATCAGGACTGAGGAAAAAATGACAACAATGACACGAAAAAGTTTTTAAAAGAAAATCAAAACAAAAGATACACATCATTTGATTTTTCCGCTTATTTTTATTTTTATTTTTTTCGCGCTACAGTACAGAGTACGTTAATCCAAAACAATATTACAAAATTGGATCGTGAAAATGATTATTATACAGCAAGCGAAATATAAGATCGAATCCGAAAATAATAATCGAAATAATTCATTCAGGTGAAGGTCATGACGTATCCTGCGCGGCCGCCAATCAAAATTGCCAGCTATGTTCCGAAGAAGTGCCGCGCGAGGAACTCGATCGAGGAAAATAACTCTCAACCGGCCAGAAAAAAATTAATTAAAAAAACACGGGAAAAGATATTTTAACCGTTCTTGTTTTAAATCCGACAGAACCGCTCTAGTTATAAGCTGAAAAAAATTGAAATTAATAGTGTTATTAGAAAGTCGGATGCAACAAATTTAAAATCAAAAGTAACATCTCGATGCCAAAACTGGGTATTTTTTAAAAATTTCTCAAAATTAAGTAAATTGCATTAGAAATTCAAAACTAACTTCATTAGAACGGAAATCGCGTGCTCTTTCCGCTGGTGTATTTATTTTTGTGGCACAATTATTTGAAACCATTCTATCGAGAAATTAGTGCGAAAAATCAACCAAAACAACACAAAACATTAAATTAAAAAATTTCTAGATTAAATTTTAAATTTTCGGCTTCGAGGTGCATTCAGACACCATTACGACTACCTGTGTGCCAAATTTCATGGCTGTAAGTGCGATAGCTTCGTCTGGACATCGCAGACAAACTCACACAAACATTGCCTTTTATAAGTATAGACAGTAAGCGTTACTAATTATTGACATATACGTGAATATAATATATATAAATGTATTATATAGCTTCTATTTTTTTACTTGTACATGTAGTTAGTGGGCCTCAAAATCTTTGTAATACAACAGGTGGTCCGCACAAGCAAAAAAGTTTGGGAACCGCTGTTTTAGATATATGAAGAAAAGACGCGAAAACTAACTTTCCCAAGGTTTGTATTGGCCGATGCGCATTTATGTGCCGATTCCTTTCTTTCTTAATTATGAAATTCCTTGGCATACTTTGCATGCATTTTTCTAGCTGTTTTATGTCCTTCATTGCTGCTGTCATTTCAATCAACAATTTTTGCTTTCGAGAGTTACAAGAAGCTAATGGCATTCGTAGCTCTCGTTCTGTCAAACTTTCAGCGTTTATGACTTGGAAATCCTCGCGTTATAGACTGAATCCAGCAATTCTCCTTTCTGTTATGTTCTGCCCAAAGCTATAAACATTTTTTACTTAATTATTCTGACCCAATTCGGTTTATTTATCACACTGCAGTTCGCTTTGTTTGTTTCGTATTTGTTTTTAGTTTTTATACCCTCGCGTTACTTGCGCAAAATATTATTATATTTTGGAATACTGAGAATATGTAAAAGGTCTTTTAAAAATTAAAATTCAATTATAATGGACATGTGCAAAATATTTTTTTTAAAAATAATGCTCCGTAATAATGAAAATGTGCGCGGAAATGACGACATGCAAGAAATGATATTATACAGTTGGACCTCTATTTAACGAACCTCTATTTTACGAATTTCTCTATTTTGCGAACTTTTTCTCGGAACCAAGAACATTCTGCGAATTTCGTCGTAAAATAACCTCCAAATAGCGAAGTGCATTCTCTATTTAACGAACTTTATCGTGTGATCCAATTTTTTTTTTTTTTTTTTTGCTTGCATCAAAGAGCTTGAGAGAGAGTGTTTGAGCATCAAAGAAAAAAAATTTAATTCTTCATGAGGTAGATAAAGGTGTGAAAAAAAAGGATATTGCTTTAAAATTTAGTATTCCTCCAAACAGCTTATCAACCATAATAAAAAAATCGTGATAAGATACAAAATTATGATTCATCGAATTCTTGTGCAAAACGTTTAAAAGCATGTGTCTATGAAGATGTGGATGAGGCAGTTTTGAAGTGGACAGTGTAAACAATAAAAAAAATACAGCAATGAATTGCGATGAAGACGAAGATGACGAAGATGGAAAAGATCATGATGCAGCAATCAACAAGCCTTCGTATGATGAAATGCTAAAATTCATTAATTTTAATATAAAATTATTTTTTAATTGAAAATACGGTGTATTCCCATACAATGTTTTGTTTTATTCTTGTTTTCCTTGCAGATTTCTTTTTGATGGGTAAAATATATAAAACAGACATCAATTTACAAAATAAAGGTTTTGATTAATTACTTTTTTAATAATATTTAGTGTTTATGAATTTAAAATCTATTTTGTGTAGTTTAAAGTATTTAAAAGGTGAATCTCTATTTAACGAATTTTCCATATAACGAACTTTTTTTCGGGATTTAGCGACTTCATTAAATAGAGGTTTGACTGTATAATAAAATTTTTCAAACTAATTGACCGAGCGAAGCTATGTCTCCGTTTTAACTGGACCGTTCAGCGTTTCGTCTGTCTGCAAATTTGTTCATTATGCTACACGCCCAAACGCTTTTTTCCTTTTTTTTTTTTTTTTTTTTAAGGATTTGGTATAAATGTTCCTTGAAGCAATAAAAAACGATGCATATGAAAGGATTTATATTTTTTTAAAATTTGTTTCAAGATGGGGAATGATTTGACTGATTTCAATGTCTTGGCGAGTCAGTGGCGATTTTGGCATCTTTAAAACATTTTAATCATTTTGGTGAAAACCTGACATTTAATTACAATTTTGTTAATACTGATAAAAGCAGACATTTAGTTGCAATTTTCTTAACGCGATAAAAGCAGACAATTAATTGTAAATGTGATAAAACTGATAAAACACGCATTTAATTGTAATTTTTTTAAATACTGATGAAAGCCAAGATTTATGCAAATAATTCGCATTGAGAAAAATATAAGAGCTCCTAGTTTCATACTGAGAGTTTTTTTTTTTCCTGTTTACTTCCATCTAATCTTGTTTTCCCTGTTTTAATGAAAGTTTTTACAGAGATTCTGCCAAATAGTTCGGGGTATAAAAATTTGAAGATTATTATCTGTTATTTGTGTAATATTTTTTGCCTATTTATCACGACAATTTTCCTATTGTTGTGATAAACACCAATCTCATTATTTCCTCAAGATACTTACTCCATCTTCACGTGCTATTGCCGCTGGTAAGGTTATTATACAGTCGACGCTCGTTATAACGACCCTCTGCGACTCACAGCAAAAGGTCTTTATAACGAGTGGTCGCTATAGTGGATATATTTAAAAAATGTACACATGCACGCTTAGCAGTTCCATAAAAATAGGCTATTTTTAAAGAGATTCCAAGTAGATACTTAAATTATTTTTTAACATTGGTATTAAAAATAAAATTTTATCAATTAAAAATATATTTCTAAAATCGATTTTAAAGTAGAAAATAAAGGAATTTTGAAAAAATACCGGGAAGAGTGTCCGTTGAATTCGGTATTGGGATTAGACGACACTGGACGGTCGTTATACCGGAAGTAAAATAACATAGAATGCATAGGGAAACACAGTTGGGGATTTTATCACTGATCGTTATAATGGAATGGTCTTTATAATGTGTGGTCGTTATAACGAGCGTCGACTGTAGTAAAAATTGTTTTCTTGGGAAATTAATCGTGAAATTAAAGTTAATTAAGTCAAATTTTGATGAAATTAAGTCATTTTTTTAAAAATTAAGTCAAAATTTGGTGGTCAGTGCCCCTAGAAACAATACTGTCTTCTTAATGATTGGCAACATTGACTAAATTTTAAAGACCGCGATGAAGAGCATTTTTTTTTTTTTCCAGTTGGGGGATGGGGCGAGGTCTCCTTTTCACGGAACTAGAAGTAGCTTTCTTTCGGAAAAAGATAACTTTATTACTGCTTTTTATGTCTTGAAAATCTTTCATTACTGATCTTAAAAATATTGAACAGACATTAAAAAGAAGGGTCAGTTTTGCAATATTATTTAATCCAAAAATAGAAATACTTTAAAAAATTTTAAAAATTCTTTGACGCTGGTTCATGATTTAGAAAAACCTTAAAATAGAGAAAAATTCACTTGGTGATTGGTTAAGGTTCAAATGATAATTTTTTTTTGAGACTTTAAAAATTAACTTTTCAATGTGTTCATATTGTACACATAAGAGTGAATTATAAAAACGTTCTTTTTTCAAAAAATGCAGTACAAAAATTTTATACAAACACAGTAAATCAGTGAAATCATTTAAAATATAATTTTTCTGTTTTTTGAGGTATATAGCAGATTTTATTCAAATCTCGAAATTTTATTCCACTCTTTGGGCACCGAAAACAAATTAACGAAAAAAATTCTTCATTCAAGCACGTTGGATTAAAAAGTAAATTATATATTTGAAACCACACAAAACATCAGATGATCAGAAATATCGAGCTGACCTGATATTTAGAATAATAATAATATATTAACAAACCGTTATAACTTTTTTTTTGAAATTTCGTGTTTAATGTGACGCAAAAAATTAAATTTTACGCAAAAGAACCCTGTTTTAGCTGGGATAAA